>RJWM01004529.1:41467-76095 GCA_004363535.1 Dasyprocta punctata | reverse complement strand
ATAGCTATTATGTTTGCAGACAATGCAAACTTCAAACCGACAATGATCAAAAGAGATAAAGAAGGTCACTACATACTTGTTAGGGGAAAACTTCAAGAGGAAGAGATTACAACCATAAATATATATGCACCGAATATGGGAACACCCAACTATGTAAGACAATTCTTAATAGACATGAAAAACCAAATAAACAATAATACAGTTATAACGAGGGATCTTAACACCCCACTGTCACAGAGAGACAGATCAACCAAACAAAAAACCTGCAAA
The DNA here is from genome assembly GCA_004363535.1 of Dasyprocta punctata. Taxonomy (NCBI): domain Eukaryota; kingdom Metazoa; phylum Chordata; class Mammalia; order Rodentia; family Dasyproctidae; genus Dasyprocta; species Dasyprocta punctata. The sequence continues at coordinate 75,825 of RJWM01004529.1, read as the reverse complement.
GAAATAACAGAACTGAATCAAACTTGTGAATGAATGGACCAAGTAGATGTGTACCGAGTGTTCTACCCATCAACATCAGAATACACATTCTTCTCAGCTGCACATGGGTCATTCTCTAAAATAGATCATATACTGGTCCACAAAACATGCTTAAGTAAATGCAAAGGAACTGAAATAATTCCATGCATATTATCTGACCATAGCGCAGTAAAATTGGAAATGAATGACAAAAAAACCTACAATAACCGCATAAACACGTGGAAATTAAATAATACTGTCCTAAATAACCAATGGGTCACAGAAGAAGTTAAAGAAGAAATTAAACAATATCTACAATTGAATGAAAATGCAAATACAAATTACAGGAACCTGTAGGACACAATGAAAGCAGTCCTCAGAGGGAAATTTATAGCACTAAACTCCCACATCAGAAAAACGGAAAGAACACACATAAACAACCTAATGATGTACCTCAAACTTCTAGAAAAAGAAGAGCAAGTCAAATTCAAAGCCCAAACAAGGGAGGAAATTATTAAGGTTAGAGCAGAAATTAATACAATTGAAACTAAGAAAACAATACAAAGAATTAATGAATCGAAGAGTTGGTTCTTTGAAAGAGTAAATAAAATTGATAAACCCCTAGACAACCTTATCAAAAAGAGGAAAGAAAAACTCAGATTCATGCAATAAGAAATGAAAAGGGTAAAATCACTACAGACCCTGTGGAAATACAGAAGATCATTAACACCTACTTCGAAAACCTTTACTCACATAGATTCAATAACATAGAAGTGGACAGATTCCTAGAAACCTATGAATTACCAAAGCTGAATCAAGAAGATGTAAAACTCCTGAATAACCCAATTTCAACTAATGAAATAAAAAATGTAATTAGGACCCTCCCAACAAAGAAAAGCCCGGCCCCTCATGGATTCACCGCTGAATTCTACAAGAAATTTAGGGAAGACTTAATGTCAAAACTCCTCAAACTCTTCAATGAAATTGAAAGGGAAGTAACTCTCCCTACCTCATTCCTGGAAACAAGTATTACCCTAATACCAAAACCAGAGAAAGACCCAACCAAAAAAGAAAATTACAGACCAATCTCCCTAATGAACATAGATGCAAAAATCCTCAATAAAATACTGGCAAATAGAATACAGCAAGTTATCAGAAAGATTATACACCATGATCAAGTGGAATTCATCCCAGGAATGCAGGGATGGTTCAACATATGCAAATCAATAAACACCCTATCAACAGGGCCAAGGACAAGAACCACATGATCATCTCAATAGACGCAGAAAAAGTTTTTGACAAAATCTAACACCCATTCATGATAAAAACCCTACAGAAAATAGGAATAGATGGTCTCTACCTCAACCTAATAAAAGCCATATATCATAAACCAACAGCCAACATCTTACTGAATGGAGAAAAACTGAAAACTTTTAACCTAAAATCAGGAACAAGACAAGGATGTCCATTATCACCACTCCTATTCAATATAGTTCTGGAAATATTAGCCAGAGCAATTAGACAAGAGAAATAAATAAAAGGAATAAGGATAGGAAAGGAAAAAGTGAAATTATCATTATTTATAGATGATATGATACTCTACATAGAAGACCCCCAAAAAATCCATTAGACTTCTAGAAGTAATAACCAAATTCAGTAATGTAGCTGGATACAAGGTGAACACACAAAAATCAAAAGCATTCCTGTACACAAACAATAAAGTCACTGAGAGAGAAACAAGGGAAACCACATCCTTCACTATAACATCCAAAAAAATGAAACACTTAGGAATCAATCTAACAAAGGAAGTAAAAGATCTATACCGTGAAAATTACATTACTCTAAAGAAGGAAATCAAAGAAGATTTCATAAAATGGAAAGATATTCCCTGTTCACGGATAGAAAAACAAACATTGTGCATATGGCCTTTCTCCCAAAATTATTATACAGATTTAATACAATCCCAATCAAAATACCACTTGCCTACCTCACAGAGCCAGAGAAATCATTTCTGAAATTCATCTGGAACCAGAAAAGACCTGGAATAGCAAAGGCAATTCTGGGCAACTAAGGTAAGCCAGGAGGCATCACAATCCCTGAGTTGAAACTATACTACCAAGCTACTGTAATAAAATCAGCATGGTACTTGAATCGAAACAGACCTGAAGATCAATGGAGTAGATTAGAAGATACAGCCACAACTACAAACACACTTAGCCACCTCATCTTTGACAAAGGGGCCAAACATGTATATTAGAAGAAAGGTAGCCTCTTTAACAAATGGTGCTGGAAAAACTGGCTGTCCATATGCCATAAACTAAAACTAGATCCATGTCTATCACCATGCACTAAAATAAAGTCAAAATAGATCAGAGATCTGAATATTAAAACAGAGAAACTAAACTTACTAGAAGACAGAGTAGGTAAAAATCTTGATGACATAGGAGTAGGCAGAGAGTTCATGAACAAAAATCAAATTGCACGGGAAATACTTACCAGAATCAACAACTGGGATCTCATCTTATTAAAAAGTTTTTGCATGTCAAAGGAAATCTCCAGCAGAGTGAAAAGAAAACCCATGAACTGGGAAAGTTTCGTAGTCAATTGTCTATCAGACAAAGGACTTCTATCTAAAACATATAAAGAATTTTTAAAAAATCAGGCCCCTAAAATTCAAAGACCCAATCCAAAAATGGGCATCTGAGATGAATACACACTTCTCAGAGGAAGAAATACAAATGGCAAATAAATAAATGAAGAAATGTTCAACATCAATGGTCACTCGGGAAATGCAAATTAAAACAACACTGAGATTCCATCTCACTCCAGAAAGAATGGCCAAGATGAAAAAATCAAGCAACAACAAATGCTGGAGGGGCTGTGGGAAAAAAGGAACTCTTCTCCACTGTTGGTGGGAGTGTAGACTGGTGAAACCACTGTGGAAATCAGTGTGGAGACTCCTCAAGAAGCTAGGATTAGAGATCCCATTCAACCCAGCTATCCCCCTTCTGGGCATTTTCCCAGAAGAATTGAAAACATCACACCACAGTGATATTTGTGCACCCATGTTTATAGCAACCCAGTTAGTAATAGCCAGATCTTGGAAACAACCCAAGTGCCCATCAATCAAAGAATGGATAAAAAGAAGTGGTATTTTTATAAAATGGAGTACTACTCAACTATTAAGAAAGATTGCACTGAGACTTTTATAAGTAAATGGACACGACTTGAGACAATACTCATAAGTGAGATAAATCAAACCCACATGTGTAAATACTGTATTGTCTCCCTAGTATAAGAAACTGAAAAAGTATATATGATCCAAAATCTACAATAAATACTATGTAAGGGTAAAAAACTGCTCAAAGAGCAAAAGTAATTGGGAAGGTAAAAGGGGAAAAAAAGAGGGAATGAGGGAAAGGAAAAGGAAAAAGACATAAATCTGTATATAAGTATATGTAAGATAACTAAAACAAACATACTGCTGAATGTATCAGTTATTGAGAAAGAAAGGTTAATACTCATATGATTAGATCAATTTTACATGTCTATGTTAATGTAAACAATCATTTTGAAGGTAACAATATGCAATATTGCAACCACTGTCAAGTTTCTATCATTCTGTTTTGTAAACCTATAATGTTACTATTGTGCATTTGCTCTAGTCGTTTGTCTCCTTCGCTTTTTGTCTTTCTTATATGTGTTTTTTTCCTCTTAAATAAAAAAATAAAAATAAATAAAAAATAAAAAACTTGGTCCAATTTTAAAATTGGGGCCAAATCCTGCCCTTATAAACAAAATAGGAAAATAACTAATTTTTTTTCTATTTTCTGAGTTAAGCTTCAGCAATACAATGCTTACAACCTTCCCCAATTCCAGAAATTATCTCCTTTTCTTGCATATATGCTAATAAAATCCAGCAACTTCCTGACAACTGCTGGTTCATTTTTAAATTAACATTTCCAAATCCACATGTGCATTCACATAAATAGAACTGCTGTTGGCTACAGTGAAAATGTGCATGGCTAAAACATGTATTTCTAAAAGAAACATTCATCACTAACAACATAAAGAAAAGGGCTGCTGAAAATTTTCAGTGTGAAAAACATAACATACATATCCAAAAGTTTTAGGTTATGGTGGAAGATAAATTTATAACATCTTGTCAGATCTGGACAATAACTACATGAGATTAAATAGATAAGCCAGAATCATGTGAGAAGATACGTGGGATGCCAAACTCGGAAGTTTTATTGCATACATTAATAAGAAGCCACTCAAGTTCTTAAACAGAAAAAGAACATGATCAAAACATTGCTTAAAGAATGCCTATTTTTCTGTCAGCAAAATAAAGAACAAATGCAGAGAACCAAATGCACAGATCTAACCAGAAACCTTAGGTATTAGTTGATTAGATGATGGTAAATGCCTAGGTTAAGCATAGAACAAAAAATAGAATTAAACAAAGAATTTCCAAAGAGAAAATGATCAGATACCACAAGTGTTTCAGTATCTAAGTACATAGGAGGAATAGATTAATTTGATTTGGTTCGTGATCAATTTGGTTAGTGATGTGAATCATGGAAAAAACTAAGTTCATGAACTGAAGTACCACTATAACAAAAGAAGCTCATCTTTCTTCCTGGGGACAAAAGTTCACCCAATAGTCAAAAGAATTGCCTAGATGAGTTTAGGATTCCTTTTGTCTCTTTAATGTTCTTATGAGAAACACTGGGGTGTGTTTGTTTGTTTGTTTTTGCTTGTTAAAAAACACCACAGCAAACCATAATCTATTTAATGGGGAAAGAGATTAAGATCATACCATATAGTTAAGATTTGTTAGGTTTGAAAATCCATTTCTGTATGTTATGGCTCTAGGGGATTTCAAACCAGAAGTTCAGAGTTTTACTAACATTTCACTTAACTTTTATGTTGCAATTCAAATGTTAGTGTCTACACCTCATTTCACTACTGGTTTTAATAACATTCCCCAATGTATACACCAAAAGATGCATCTAAATATCCTCTCTAGTGGAGTTTTCATAGATGCCAAGAAAACAAAAATCCACTGAGAAAAGGCTGTGGTAAAGAAATAGGCATAACTGGTTGATGTGTTAAATTTTGATGAGAAACAGATTTAAGGAAATCAGCTTTCCAACACAGACTGGAAAATTGAATAAGCCAATTTGCAACAGTTCTTCAGTAATGAAGATAAACATACACATTTAATGACATGGGTTAAATTAAGTCAATAGCAGTGCATTTTTCTTCCCTAACACCCTGCCATTCTCCTCCAAGTTGCTCTCAATTCCCTTCACTAGAAAAAGCATATCTCTTAAGAAATATCTCTGACATAAATTGAAAAAAGATAATGAGAATTTCTAACGAATGTCAAGACAGGCAACTGAAAGATAATTTTGTTACCAAAGAAAAACATCATCTATCCAACAAGAAACTGTTGAAACAAGATTTAAAACCTGTAACAACAGTGTATCGATGCTATGTTTCCATGTCTATTATGTTAAGACTATTAAATTTATTGCTTTTGATATATCTCAAAGGGTAGCAGAACCAGAAATTCATTTAATTCAATATTCTTACTTTGGAGAAGAAGGAATTAAGATCCCGGTAAGGTATGTAGTTTGCTCATAACTACTAAGTTTAAAAAAATACAGTAGATTTTACAATCTTTCACTGCCTAAAAATAAAACAAGAAACACCTTTTAGTAACTGTTCTTAGAAGAATAAACAATCTCTCTTTAAAAGGAGATTAAGGGGTTGGAGGTGCAGATCAGTGGATGGGCACTTGCTTAGCATACACAACAAGGTCCTGGGTAACTCATCTCCTAGCAGCTCAAAAAAAAAAAAAAAAAAAAAAAAGATTAAACACTCAACTATAGGAAGATAAATAATGACATAACAACACTGGTTTATAATATTGAAAATAAGAGTTATAAAATATTAGTAAGATATATGCATGTGTGTTCTTTTAATTTATTAAGAAAGTTTACATGATACAAATAAAATGTGATGCTGCTTTGTATTTCAATTTTTTCATAAAAAAATAAAAATAAAGGCAGGACCACAAGGCTGATGTTGCATTCTCCTCAGCCAAGACCCTTCATTTACTATAGCCCTACTATTAAAATCAGACCCAACAATACCTTAGCCATCAACCTACAATATGTTAAATTTCCTTACTGAGAAAATGTCTTAGGGAAATCAAGTTCATATCCAACACTCTGATTACTAACGCATCTTAATTCAATTTACCAAAGCATTAGAATTTCACACCATACCCTTATCCTAACTTGTAATACTTGCTTCTACTTTTCTATGTGAATTGCCCCTTATTATTTCTGACCTCTGACAACTGTACATTTAAAGAAGGGCTATTCGTCTCTTCCAAACCTAGTACAGGCATAAATAAACCCTACTATCACTACTGCTGGGACAACATTTGATAACTTTCAGAGGCCAAGATATGTTTCTGACATCTACCCAAATGTGGTCATCAACAAAACCTAGAATTCAGTTAAGTAAAACATCAAGGTTCCAAAAGTATTTAATTTATATGAACAAAAAAACTGAAAAAACAAGCACCAACTGTCCTTTATATCTCTATTTTCAGGAATGAGCATCTGGTATAATTAGTATATATCAGTGACAGTTCAGGGTGCCATGTACCTGAAAACATGGTTGCTCTCCAAGAGCAAATTATAAAATCAGCTTTATCTGGGGTGCACTGAGACAAGAGCTCTGCCTATTCATCACAGTAGCAGAACTGGATTCAGTAGAAAAGCAGGGCTCAGCCATTAAGTATCTGAATTATATACTTAACTCTCCTTTATTCTCTTTCCATGCTAAGTATTGTTATGATTTTAATTTGGTTCCCTAGGTAGACTCCTTTCAGAGGAAAAACATGCTGACCGGAAGATGAGGATATCTAGTTTTCATGACAGCTTGTGGTAAAGTAACAAACTGGCAACCTGGTTTTTAATTTTAGTCTCCCATGAAATTAGTCAGCCTAAAGAAGCTTTTCTTGAACTTCCAAGGCTGAAGAGTCAGACCCTGGATTGTGACAGCTCATCCTCTGCCCTTGCCTCTTCACCCCAACATCTATCCCTGGGCAGATACCAATGATAATTTCCCCAAAGATTTGTAGGGGGGAACCACACTCATTTTCCTTTTGCCCTGACAATAATCAGGCTAGCAGAAGACAATAAATGAAGAATCTAAAGACTGGGAAATGATTTTTAAAACTGTGACTTGCTGCACATGATAGACGTTTTATAACATTTGAAATACTTGTGTATGTGTACGATACTGAGGATTGTATCCAGGGACCTGCACTTGCCACTGAGCTGCACACCTGGGATTACACAACTAGCCCCCAGGTGTGCACTACCACATGCACCAAGTAATGTTATTTTTTATAAACAATCCTATACCACCAGCTAAAAAGAGAAAAATGTTTTTCAATATGAACCATTTTAATACTTTTCTGAGCCAACCTGATAGGGCAACACTAGTGCTAGTAAGATTTTTTTTTTCCATCTAAAAGTTTTGCTTTCTAATGACTGCTTATATTCTCAAAATACCTGAATAGACCATTCATTCATTACATTACTAAAAAGAATGAGTTCATTTAAATAGCAAAAAAGGCCTCAAAAATATTCCACAAATATTTCATCTTCACATACTATTAGAAAACAAGACTACATATGATTCTTGCCATATTTATCTTTCAAAAACAGAAAAAGAGACAACTGAAAATCTGAAGGAATTATAATAGGAAACAAAATGCCAAATTCCATACTAAAACTTGTTGTAACTTAATTTAGCTGAGGTATAGTGACATAATTACCTCAGTTTCACATAAAATGAAAGAACTGTCCAAATTCTGAATAAGGAAAACCTCAAAACACTTCTAAGATTCAATTGAAGTCTATTTGACTTAGATAATATAGCAACATGACACAACTATATGCTCTATTTGTTATGAAGTCAGATAAGTTTACATAAAAAACAACATGGATAATAGCCAACAAAATACTGAAAAAGAAAAACTTAGGAGAAAGGGATAAGAACCAGACACATAAAACATCAAAATACATGAGAAGAATGAAAAACTATGATATTTATGACCACCAAAACAGATGAGTGGAATAGAACACAAAAGATCAGAAACAAATCCAAATATAAACAAGAGTTTGACAAATGATAAAATTATGGAAACAATGACGAACTTTTAAAAATAACTAAGTATATAGAGAAAGGGGCACAGTTCAGTGGTACAGTGCCTGCCTAATATGCCTGAGGCTCTAAGATCACCAGCACTGCAAAAAAACAAATAAATCGAAACAATAAGAAAATCTAACACATTAAAATAATTATATATTAAAACAAATGTTATTGTAACTTTTATTAACTCCACATTTGGTTTTTCTATATAACTTAAGAGATTATTTCAGAGATTTGGCTTATGCTTTAGGGCACATGATGCATAAAGATATAACTCTGTGGTATCAGTAACCCCCCAAAAAATGAAACACCTGTTATCACAGTTTGCTGGTGTTACCGAAGTTACACTGGCATAAATTCAAATTTATGCTATATGACTTTAAGATGTTAAATAGCATGTCAACTATTAAAAAACAGCTGTAGAATAGCAAATCTAAACATTTCATTTCAAAAAGTCAACTAAACACAAAAAATAGAAATGCAGACTACAGAACACCCTACTCCAAAACAGTGTATATACTCTCTTCAAGGGTGCATGGAACATTTTCCATAATAAACAATGAGTTAGGTCACAAATTAAGTTTCAATACACTTCCAAACTTATAAATTATCTTCTCTGACCACAACAGTTAGTTAGAAACCAGTAAGAAAAGTAAAACAGGAAAATTCACAGATCTGTGAAAACAACACACTCATAAATAACTGAAGGATAGAGAAAAATGGAAAGAGAAAGAAAGGGAGAGACAGAGTGACTAGAAAACACTTAGGATAAATAAAAACAAAAAATAAAGCTCAACGGATATAGAAAAAAGTAGTGTCAAGGGATTTTAGAACAAAAAAAGTTTGTTTAAAAAAGATAACAAATCAACAACCTAATTTTGCAACCTCAGAAACTAGAAAAAAGAAAGACACCCAAAGCAAGCTGTCTTAGTTACTTTTTACTCGTTACCTAGACAAAATACCTGACGCCCAAAATTAGGGAAGGAAAGGTTGTACTTAGTTGGCTACAAGTCAGCGTGGTGTGGCGGGGCTGACGTTCATGGCGGCCACAAGCATCAAGGCGCTGGCGAAAGAGAGCGAGAGAGCACACGCGCAAGAGAAAGAGAGGGCAGAAGCGCAAGATGAAGACCCGCCTTCCCTTACACTGTATGTCAGCTCCGCCCCGGGTGGGTACAGCACTCACATTGCCCATCCCCGAGCCAGACAACAAACCAATAACTCAGCTCCATCAAAAGTATATGAGGACTTGGGGGTACATAGCATACCCAATACCCAAGCCAAAGGAAGAAAATAATAAAAATTATAAGAGATAAATGAAAAAGGAGAAAGAACTGATTCTTTGAAAAGATCAACAAACTTTCAGGCAAATTAAGGAGGAAGAAAAAGACAAAATTCAAATTACTAAAATCAGAAATGAAAGGGGTAATCACCATAGTTCCTACAGAAATAAAAAGGGTAAGAATACTACCAAAAAAAACTATATGTCAGTATTCTGAATAACCTACATGAAATGCACCAATTCCTGAAAACACAAAATCTACCATGACTAAGTCACAAAAAATTAAAAATATGGAGAAGACAACTAGCCTCCCTTCCTGGTGGGTGGCGCAGGAGGCATGCACCCCAGGAAGAGAAAGCACTGTGCCTCCCTTTCAGGGCGCAGGCTGAGAATAAAGACACCCCCACCCCCACCCCAAGCAACCTGCTAGTTCGGAGGACACGCTATGTTGACAGCAACTAAGGTACATAAAACACCCCCTAACTCATTCCATGAGACATAGTATCACCCTTATATCAAAGCCAGACAAAGACACTGTAAGAAAAGTATAAGCCAGGTATTGTGGTATATGCTTATAATCCCAGTACTCCAGAGGGTGAGGCAGAAGTTTGAGTTTTCAAACTTGCTACAAGTTTGAGGTCAGTATAGGATACACAATAAGTTGAAGGCCAGTCTGGAATACATAGCATGACTCTGTCTCAAAACAACAACAACAGTCGGGCGTGGTGGCGCACGCCTTTAATCCCAGCACTCTGGAGGCTGAGGTAGGTGGAGCGTTGTGAGTTCGAGGCCGGCTTGGGCTACAACGCGAGCACAAGGCCGGCCTGAGCTACATAATGCGACCCTGCCTCAAAAAACCAGGGCCGGGAGTTTGGCTCAGTGCCTTAAGAGCCTGCCCTGGCAGGCGTGAGGTTGTGAGTTCAATCCCCGGTGCCGCAAAAAGAAAAAAAAAACAACAACAACAACAAAGAGATAAAAGAAAAAAGGAAAAAAAACAGACCAATAGTCCTTATGAAACAATGGTGGAGGATGTGACTCAGTGCTAAATAGCTTACCTAGCAGGCACAAACGCTGGGGATAATCCCTAGCACTCCCCCCCAAAATCAATAAAATACTAGCAAACCAAATTTAGTAGCATTAAAAAAAGAAGATAAGACACCATGATCAAGCAAGATTGATTTCTGGGATTCAAGGATGGTTTAGGATATGAAAATAAATAGAAAAAAGAAAAATACCATAGTATCATCTCAATTGACACAAAAAAGGCATTTGAGAAAATTCAACAATTTTTCATGATAAAAACACTTACCTAGGAATAGAAAGAAATTATCTCAACCTAATATAAGCCCTATATGAAAACTCCACAGTAAACTGTATACTCCCTGGTAAAAGACTGAGCAGAAACAACATAAAGATGTCTGCTTTCGCCACATCTGTTCAACAACTTGTAGTACCACAAGTTCAGCCAAGAGCAATTACGAAATGAAAAAACTGAAGGTGTCTAAATCAGAAAAGATAATACAAAACTTACTTCTGTTTACAGATGACACGGTCTTATATTTGGAAAACCTTATATGCAAGGGATACAGGGATGGCTCAACATATGTAAACATATAAATGTAGTACATCCCATTAACAGAGCCAAGGATAAAAATCATATGATTACCTCAATAGATGCAGAAAAAGCTTTTGACAAAGTCCAGCATCTATTCATGGTAAAAACTCTACAGAAAATTGGAATAGATGGTGTCTATCTCAATCTGATAAAAGCCATCTATCACAAACCAACAGCCAACATCATACTCAATGGTCAAAAACTGAAAGCTTTCACTCTAAAATCAGGAATAAGACAAGGATGTCCACTGTCTCCACTCTTATTTAACATAGTCCTGGAAACTTGAGCAAGAGCAATTAGACGAGAGAAAGAAATAAAAGGAATAAAGATAGGAAAGGAAGAAGTTAAATTAGCATTATTTGCAGATGATGTGATACTCTACCTAGAAGATCCCAAAAATTCCACCAAAAGACTTCTAGATTTAATAAGCAGATTTAGTAATGTAGCTGGTTACAAAGTCAATACTCAAAAATCAATAGCCTTCTTGTACACAAATAACAATCTCACTGAGAAAGAAATCAGGGAAACAATACATTCTATAATAGCATCCAAAAAAATGAAATACTCAGGAATCTAACATAAGATGTAAAAGACCTCTACACTGAAAACTGTAATACTCTGAAAAAGGAGATTGAAGAGGGTATTAGAAAATGGAGAGATATCCCATGCTCTTGGGTAAGCAAAATCAATATAGTGAGAATGGCCATACTTCCAAAACTGTTACACATATTCAATGCAATCCCAATCAAATTTCCAATAGCATACATCACAGAATTAGAGAAAAAAATCCTAAAATTCATCTTGAACCAGAAGAGACCTAGAATAGCAAAGGCGATCCTGGGCAACAAAGACAAGACAGGGGGCATCATAATTCCTGACTTGAAATTACATAATAAAGCTACCGTGATAAAAACAGCATGGTACTGGCAAAAAAAAATACACTTGAAAATCAATGGAATAGATTAGAAGATATAGAAACAACTGCAGACACACTAAGCTACCTTATCTTTGACAAAGGTGCCAAACACATTCATTGGAAAAAAGATAGCCTCTTTAATAAATGGTGCAGGAAAAACTGGCTTTCCACATGCCCAAGATTAAAACTGGATTTATATCTTTCACTATGTACTAAGTTAAAGTCTGAATGGATTAAAAATCTCAACATTAAAACAGAAACATTAAATCTTCTAGAAGATAGAGTAGGTAAAACTCTTGAAGACATTGGGGTAGGCAAAGATTTTACAAATAAAAGCCAGACTGCATAGGAACTATTGCAAAGAATCAACAAATGGGATCTCATCCTATTGAAAAGCTTTTGCACAGCAAGAGAAACCACCAACAGAGTGAAGACACAACCCACAATGTGGGAGAAAATGTTTGCCAGCTGTCTCTCAGATAAAGGATTACTATCAAGAACATATAAATAACTTAAAAAAATCAGTCCTCCAAGATTTAAAGACTCAATCCAAAAATGGGCATCTGAGATGAACATACACTTCTCAGATGAAGAAGTACAAACAGCAAATAAATACGTGAAAAAATGTTCAACAGCACTGGTTATTCAAGAAATGCAAATGAAAACTACACTGAGATTCCACCCCACCCCAGAAAGAATGACTAGTATTAAGAAGTCAACCAGTAACAAATGCTGGAGGGGCTGTGGACAAAAAGGAACACTTCTCCACTGTTGGTGGGAATGCAAGCTGATGCAACCACTGTGGAAGTCAGGGTGGAGATTCCTCAAAAAGCTAGGATTGGAGGTCCTATTTGACCCAGCTATTCTCCTTCTGGTTATTTTCCCAAAAGAACTAAAAACATCATACCATAGCGATATATGTGCACTTATGTTTATAGCTGTACAGTTCATAATAGACAGATCTTGGAAGCAACCTAAATGCCCCTCGACTGAGGAATGGATGAAAAAGATGTGGTATTTTTATATAATGGAGTACCACTCAGCTACAAAGAATGATAAACTAGACATTTTCACTCTTAAATGGATGCGCCTTGAAAATATACTTATTAGTGAACTAAATAAGTCACACATATGTAACCAATGCATTGTTGAACTTGTGTGACAAATTGAAAGAAAACCCATGTATGTATGTAAAAAATTAGTTACAACAGATAAAGAAAAAGAATTTCGAGTGAAAAGTAGTTTTTACAGGATCATTTGCCGATTATATCTTTACTGTGAATTGTTTTTTCGAAAATGATACAGCACTCATAACAAAAACAGTAGCCATACAGCTGGTTTCTTCTGATTCACTGAAGAGAAAATTTTGTGCTAATAATTTTCTGGACAATGTTTCATGTCTATCTTATACTCGAAACTACTGTGAATATTACAATATGCAGTATGTCGATTATTGTTACTCTCTTATTGGCTTGTTTTAGAATTGTTTTATTGTAATGTTACTGTTTTTCTGTTTAAAATACAAAAAACAGTGAATGCAACACAGGATTTTAAAACAAGCCACAAGTAAATTAAAAAAAAAAAAGAATTATGCAAACACACACACACTCACACACATACAGTTATGGTTTAGATCGAAAAGGTACACCCAAAATCTCATGTTCAAGGATGGGGCCTTCTCAGAGGAATGGGTCACCAGGAGGATGTGACTCGGAAGGGTATACTCTCAGCCCACACTCCTTCCTCTCCCTGCTTTCTGGTCAGCATGCTGGAAACACTTTTTCTCCACTATGAGTTCTGCCATGCTGCTTCTGTCTTGGAGCCTGCTAATCATGAACTGAACCTGCTGAAACTTTCAAATAAAAGAGACCTCTCCTCCTTGAAGTTGCAGGTGTCAGGTCTTTTGTCCCAGCAACTGGAAAGTGACTACTTCTAAACACACAACTATATACTGTTAAAACTAGTAAATCAATTCAGCAAAGTAGCAGGATAAAAGACAAAAATGAATTACATTTCTATGCATTAACAATTAAAAATCTGAAATAGAAATCATAAAAATAATTTCATTTATGATAGCACCAAAAACAATAAGACACTCAGGAATCAAGTAAGGAAGTGAATGACTTATAATCTATGACTTTAAGACACTGCTGGAAAAAAAAAATAAGATATAAACAAATGGAAACACATTCCATGCTCAAGGACTGGAGGCTTAATACTGTTAAGATATGATACTAGCCAAGGTGAATTATGACCTTATTATGGTTTGTGTCTGGATGATCCCCCAAAGCCCCAAGCAGTTACAGGGTGGATGGTGGCTGAATCTAGAGTTTGTGATTAGTTCATTGTCTAGTGCTGGGATTGGGAGTGTGAGTGCCACACCTGCCCTAGGGCAGGTAATCTGCATACAACATAAGGGAGGAAAAGAGGCTTGCTCCTCCCTTTAGCTCTTTGTTACTTTTGCTGTCTTTCCCAGCCATGAACTGTTGCCCCTCTGCCATGTGCCACTCTGCTTTGGATCCAGCTGATTATGGGCTGAAACCTCCACAAACTGTGAGCTAAATAAACCTTCCCTCCCTTGATTTTGGGTGTTGGGTATTTTGTCTCAGCAATGACAGAAAATTGACTAAGACAGATCTCATCAAAATACCAACGATATTTGGGTGTGGTGGAACACACTTGTAATTCAAGCACTCTGGAAGCTGAAGCAGGAGGGGAGGCTGAAGCAAGAGGATCACTAGGAGTTTGAGGCTAGCCTGGGCTACAAACTGAGTTCAAGGTCAACCTGAACTGCATAGTGAAACCTGTCTCAAAGACTCCCCCCTCCAAAAAAAAAAAAAACGATTTTTTTAAGAAATAGAAAAGGCCATCCTAAAATTCATACCGAATCTCAAGAGACTGAAAACTCTTAAATAATCTTGAAAAGAAGAACAATGCAAGAGGGACTCACATGTCCTGGATTCAAAACTTACTACAAAGCTGAAGTCATCAGTGCAGTAGTGGCACAAAGCCAGACACACAGAGCTGCTCATCAGGGAGTGGCCAGAGTAGCCGCACGGCCTTGGAGAACTGGAGCTCTGCCCATTAGAACACAAGGCTTGAGCTCCATTGTTCAGGGGTGCAGCCACATGGCAGATCCTGGAGGTTGCAAACTCTGCCCAGCCAAGAGAAAGGCCTCGACACCATATGCCAGGGGCACACCCAGGCTTGCTCTGCACTCCAGAGGCTCTGAACTTCTCACAGCCAGATGCAAGGTCCTGGTGGTGCCACACTCCAGGATGCGCTCTGCCTCACCGCCTGGGTCCTGGAGGTTCTAAACTCCACCCAACCAGGCATAAGTCCCCAGTGATCACACCCCAGGGATGGGTCTCTGCTAGCCACCTGGGTTGCAGAGGTTCTGAACACTGCACAGCCAGGTTCTAGGGCGCAGCAACAAGCTCCAGGGGTGTGCCCTGCTAGCTACAGGGAGGACACAAACTTCGTCCACCCCAGCATCCCAAGGCAACCCAACAAAGTACATCAGGGGAACACATGGCCAGCCTCACAGACTACAGAGCACAAGGATCCAGCGCCATAGTCTGGGGGAGTGCTCTGGCTAGCCACAGGGATACAGGAGGATTCAAGCTCTACCCAGCACAGTGTTCCAGTGCAATTCATCGGGAGGCTGCCTGCCCAGTAACACAGGTCCCAGAAGAAAATGACAAAATGAAAGAGCAAGAGGTGGTCTCAGTCCCCCAGCCCACTGAGAACAAACCCAAGAGACACTGAAATGGAAGACACTGGGAATCACACAACTGAACTATCTGAAATGATAGCAATTGAAGAAACAGCTCCATGAAGCTATAGAGGAAATGATCAGAAATAATATCTCAGCTAAAAAATGAAATGACAAACATTGTAAAAGAAATGCTGTGTGTATCTAAAGAAGATCAAGATAAAAAACAGAAGAACATAAGAAAATGATGAAAACTTTGAATGAACAAAGTAAGACACAAATAAAATGCATGAAACAGATTCAAAGGGAAATTCAGGAAATGAAAAATTCCATGGAAAGTTGGCAAAACCACTTGAATGAAGCTGAAGATAGTCTCACACCTCAAAGAGAGCATGAAAGCTCATGATCACGAAAGAAAAGATCTCTTAAAAATAACAAGGAGCCAGGAAACAGCAATTCAACAGCTGCAAGATAATGCCAAGAGAAACAATGTAAGATTCATAGGTGTCAATGAAAAAAAGCAGGGGTCAATACAAATGACCTGTGAAGACTATTTGCAGAAATAATAGTAGAAAATTTTCCAAACATTGGAAGAGAATCTGAAATACAGGTAACTGAGGCATACAGAACCCCAATTAACCATAACTAAAATAAATCTTCACCCAGACATATAATAATAAGGGTATCAGAAATACAGCACAAGAACAGAATACTAAAAGCTGTCAGAGAAAAGAAACAGATCACCTATGAAGGACAGTCTATCAGAATCACAGCAGATTTCTCAACACATCCCCTTTAAGTAAAGAAGAGCTTGGAGTGAAGTATTTCTAATCCTGAAAGAAAACAACTTTCAAACCACATTGATGTATCCTGTAAGACTATCCTTAAAAATTGATGGAGAAATAACATACTTCCATGACAAAGAACTGAAGAAATTTATGGCCACCAAATCAACACTACAAAGAGTACTGAAAGACACTCTAAAAAGAGACTAAGATAGCTACAATATTAAGAACAACAACAAAAAGAAACCACTAGGCAGGGCAAATAAACAGAAAATGTAGAAAACCAACAACAGAAAGATATCATGACAGGGATGAGCCAGTACATATCAGTTCTATCAATCAATGTAAATGGTCTCAACTCACCAATAAAAAGAAACAGACTAGCAGAGTGGGTTAAGAAACAAAACCCAACAATATGCTGTGTACAAGAAACACATTTCACTCAAAAGGAAATTCACAGACCAAAAATCAAAGGATGGAAAACAATACTACATGCAACAGGGACCCAGAAAAAAGCAGGGGTAGCTATTATTTTTGCAGACAATGCAAACTTCAAACCGACAATGATCAAAAGAGATAAAGAAGGTCACTACATACTTGTTAGGGGAAAACTTCAAGAGGAAGAGATTACAACCATAAATATATACGCACCGAATATGGGAACACCCAACTATGTAAGACAATTCTTAATAGACATGAAAAACCAAATAAACAATAATACAGTTATAACAGGGGACCTTAACACCCCACTGTCACAGAGAGACAGATCAACCAAACAAAAAATCTGCAAAGAAATAACAGAACTGAATCAAACTTGTGAACAAATGGACCTAGCAGATGTGTACCGAGTGTTCCACCCATCAACATCAGAATACACATTCTTCTCAGCTGCACATGGGTCATTCTCTAAAATAGATCATATACTAGTCCACAGAACAAGCGTCAGTAAATGCAAAGGAACTGAAATAATTTCATGCATACTATCTGACCATAGTACAAAAAATTGGAAATTAATGACAAAAAACCCCACAAGAACCCCATAAACACATGGAAGTTAAATAACACTCTCCTAAAAAATCAGTGGGTCACAGAAGAAATTGAAGAAATTAAACAATATCTCCAATCGAATGAAAATGCAAATACAAATTACCGGAGCCTGTGGGACACAATGAAAACAGTCCTCAGAGGGAAATTTATAGCACTAAACTCCCACATCAGAAAAATGGAAAGAACACACAATAACAACCTAATAATGCACCTCAAACTTCTAGAAAAAGAAGAGCAAGTCAAGTCTAAAGCCCAAAGAAAGGAGGAAATTATCAAGAGCAGAGCAGAAATTAATGCAATTGAAACTAAGAAAACAATACAAAGAATTAATGAATCGAAGAGTTGGTTCTTTGAAAGAGTAAATAAAATTGATAAACCCCTAGACAACCTTATCAAAAAGAGGAAAGAAAAGACTCAAATCCATGCAATAAGAAACGAAAAGGGTGAAATCACTACAGACCCTGCGGAAATACAGAAGATCATCAACACCTACTTTGAAAACCTTTACTCACATACATTCGATAACACAGAAGAAATGGACAGATTCCTAGAAACCTATGAATTACCAAAGCTGAATCAAGAAGATGTAAAACTGCTGAATAACCCAATTTCAACTAATGAACTTGAAAACGTAATTATAACCTTACCAAAAAAGGAAAGCCGAGGTCCTGATGGATTCACTGCTGAATTCTATAAGAAATTTAGGGAAGACTTAATGCCAACACTTCTCAAACTCTTCAATGAAACTGAAAGGGAAGGAAGTTTCCCTTACTCATTGTTGGAAGCAAGTATTACCCTAATACCATAATCAGAGAAAGACCAAACCGAAAAAGAGAACCACAGGCCAATCTCCCTAATGAACATAGATGCAAAAATCCTCAATAAAATACTGACAAATAGAATACAGAAAGTTATCAGAAAGATTATGCACCATAATCAAGTGGGATTCATCCCAGGAATACAGGGATGGTTCAACATATGCAAATCAATAAACATCATAATACACCATATCAACAGGGTCAAGGACAAGAATCAAATGATCATCTCAATTGACACAGAAAAACCTTTTGACAAAATCCAACATCCATTCATGATAAAAACCCTACAGAAAATAGGAATAGATGGTCTCTACCTCAACCTGATAAAAGCCATATATCATAAACCAACAGCCAACATCTTACTAAATGGAGAAAAATTGAAAACTTTCAACCTAAAATCAGGAACAAGACAAGGATGCCCATTATCACCACTCCTATTCAATACAGTTCTGGAAATATTAGCCAGAGCAATTAGACAAGAGAAAGAAATAAAAGGAATAAAGACAGGAAAAGAAGTAAAATTACCATTATTTGCAGATGATATGATACTCTACATAGAAGACCCCCAAAATCCATTAGAAGACTTCTAGAAGTAATAACCAAATTCAGTAAGGTTGCTGGATACAAGGTGAACACTCGAAAATCAATAGTATTCCTGTACACAAAGAACAAAGTCACTGATAGTGAAATAAGGGAAAACACACCCTTCACTATAACCAAAAAAATGAAACACTTAGGAATCAATCTAACAAAGGAAGTCAAAGATCTATACAGTGAAAATTACATTACTCTGAAGAAAGAAACCAAAGAGGATTTCATAAAATGGAAAGATATTCCCTGTTCACGGATAGGAAAAACAAACATCATCAAAATGGCCATTCTCCCAAAACTGTTATACAGATTTAATGCAACCCCAATCAAAATACCACTTGCCTACCTCACAGAGCTAGAGAAATCATTCCTGAAATTCATCTGGAACTAGAAGAGACCTAGAATAGCAAAGGCAATTCTGGGCAACTAAGGTAAGGCAGGAGGCACCACAATCCCTGACTTGAAACTATACTACCAAGCTACTGTAATAAAATCAGCATGGTACTTGAATCGAAACAGACCTGAAGATCAATGGAGTAGATTAGAAGATACAGCCACAACTACAATCACACTTAGCCACCTCATCTTTGACAAAGGGGCCAAACATGTACATTGGAAGAAAGATAGCCTCTTTAACAAATGGTGCTGGAAAAACTGGCTGTCCACATGCCATAAACTAAAACTAGATCCATGTCTATCACCATGCACTAAAATAAAGTCAAAATGGATCAGAGATCTGAATATTAAAAGAGACACTAAATTTGCTGGAAGACAAAGTAGGTAAAAATTTTGATGACATAGGAGTAGCCAGAGTTTATGAACAAAAATCAAACTACACAGGAAATACTTTCTAGAATCAGTAAGTGGGATCTCATCTTATTAAAAAGTTTTTGCATGTCAAAAGAAATCTCCAACAGAGTGAAAAGAAAACCCATGAACTGGGAAAATTTCTTAGCCAATTGTCCCTCAGACAAAGGACTTCTATCTAAAACATATAAAGAATTTTTAAAAAATCAGGCCCCTAAAATTCAAGGACCCAAACCAAAAATGGGCATCTGAGATGAATACAGACTTCTCAGAGGAAGAAATACAAAAGGCAAATAAATAGATGAAGAAATGTTCAACATCAATGGTCATTCGGGAAATGCAAATTAAAACAACACTGAGATTCCATCTCACTCCAGAAAGAATGGCCAAGATGAAAAAATCAAGCAACAACAAATGCTGGAGGGGCTGTGGGGAAAAAGGAACTCTTCTCCACTGTTGGTGGGAGTGTAGACTGGTGAAACCACTGTGGAAATTAGTGTGGAGATTCCTCAAAAGCTAGGATTAGAGATCCCATTCGACCCAGCTATCCCCCTTCTGGGCATTTTCCCAGAAGAAATGAAAGCATCATACCACAGTGATACATGTGCACCCATGTTTATAGCAACCCAATTTGTAATAGCAAGATCTTGGAAACAATCCAAGTGCCCATCAACCAAGGAATAGATAAGAAAGAAGTGGTATATTTATTTTATTTCATTTTATTTTATTTATTTATTTTTGCGGCACCAGGGATCGAACTCACAACCTGGCGCCTGCCAGGGCACGCGCTTACGCCACTGAGCCAAACTCTCGGCCCTGGTTTTTTTGAGGCAGGGTCGCACTATGTAGCTCAGGCCAGCCTTGCGCTCGCGTTGTAGCCCAAGCCAGCCTCGAACTCACAACGCTTCTCCTACCTCAACCTCCCGAGTGCTGGGATGAAAGGCGTGCGCCACCACGCCCAGCTTGGTATTTTTATATAATGGAGTACTACTCAACTATCAAGAAAGATTGCATTGAGACTTGTATAAGTAAATGGACATGACTTGAGACCATACTCATAAGTGAAATAAATGAAACTCACATGTGTAAATACTGTATTGTCTCCCTAGTGTAAGAAACTGAAACAATATATATGATCCAAAATCTACAATAAATACTTGTAAGGGTAAGAAACTACTCAAACTGCAAAAGTAATTGAGAAAGGAGAAAGGAGGAAAGAAGGAAGGAAAAAGGAAAAAGACAAATCTGTATACATGTATATGTAAGACAGCTAAAATGGCTAAACTACTAAATGTATTAGTTATTGAAAAAGAACAGTTAATACTTATATGATTAGATCAATTTTACATGTCTATATCTGTTAATCTAAACAACCGTGTTGAAAGTAACGATATGCAATATTACAACCATTGTCAAATTCTTATCACCTTGTTTTGTAAACTTATAATGTTACTGTTTTGGATTTGCTGTTGTCATGTGCCTCTTTTGCTTTTTGTCTTTCTCTTTTGTGTCTTTTTTCTATTTAAAAAAAAAAAAAAAAAAAGCCAAGCATACAGACCAGTAGAACAGAATACAGAGCCCTGAAACAAGCCCTCACATACACACTGAAGTGATTTTGGGTGCTAACACCGTTCAATGGAGAAAGCACAGTCTTTTCCATAAAAGGCTCTGGGAAAACTCCTATCTATATGCAAAAGAATGAAGTGGGATCCTTATCTAACAGCTTTTTTAAAAACTCAAACTGGATCAAAAATCTAAATATAAAACGCAGAGTCATAAAACTCTTAGAGGTAAACATAGGGCAAAAGCTTTATGACAACTGAACTTGGCAATGATTTCTTGGATATGACAACAAAGGCACAGGCAATTAAAATAGGTATATTGAATTTCATAAAAATTTTAACAATTTTGTATATCAAAAGACACTATCAGCTGGGCATGGTGGTGTAGGCTGAGGTGATGTAGAGTGAGGCAAAGGGATCACTGCAAGTTCAAAGCCAGCCTGGGCTACAAAGTGAATTCAAAGTCAGCCTCAACGATATAGCAAGACCGTGTCTCAAAAACAAACAAACAAACAACAACAACAAAGACACTATCAGAACCAGACATAGTGGTGCACATTTGTCATTCCTGCTACTAGGGAAGTTGAGGCAGAGAATCTCAAGTTTGAGGTCAGCCTGCCAACTTAGCAAGAACCTATCTCAAAAAATAAATAAATAAAAGGCTTAGGGGTGTAGCCCAGTGATTGAATGCTGCTGGGCACTTTCAAAAGACTAAAAGGACAACTCACAGAATAGCAGAACTATTACAGATCATACTTCCTATAAGAGATTAACATCCAGTATATATAAAGAACTCCCAAAACTTAGGTTTAAAAATTACCATACTCAGCCAGGTGTGGTGGTGCACATTTGTAATCTCAGCACTCAGGAGCCTGAGGCAGGAGGATTTTTGCAAATTCCAGAGCAGTCAGAGCTACAAATTGAGCTTAAGGTCAGCCTGAACTGCACAGTAAGACCCTATTCTCAAAAAGACACACACACACACACACAAAAAAAAGTACCATACTCAAAAGTTTTGAATAGATATTTTTCCAAAGATATACAAATGGCTAATAAGTACATCAAAAGGAGTTCACATTACTAATCACTTGGGAGATATAAATCACAACTGCAGCTGGGTTGGTGGCACACACCTGTGATTCCAGCAGTTGGGAAGCTAAGGCAGGAGGATTGCCATGAATGAGTTCACCCTGAATTACATAGCAAGATCCTATTAAAAAAAAAAACCTGTAATAAGATATCACACAGGACCCACTAGGATGGATAAACATCAAGAAAACAGTAGGTATCATAGAGAATGTGGAGAAACTGGAACCTTTGTGCACAGTTGGCAGAGATAAATGTAAAATGATGTAGCTATACAGAAAATAACATGGTGGTGCCTCAAAAATTCAGAAACAAAATTATCATATAATCCAGCAACTCCACGTCCAGGTACACAGTCAAAGGAATTGAAAAAAAAAAGTCTTTATACAGCCATGTTCATAATAGCATTATTCACAATAGCTACAAAATGGAAATATTCAAGTGTCCACTGATGGATGAATAAATAAACAATGGAACATAAAGCAGCCTTAACAAGGAAGTTCACTCTGACATACACTATAAAATGATGAGGTGTGAGGACATTATACTAAATGAAATAAAGGTGTCACAAAAAAATACTGTAGGATTCCACTCATGAAGTAATCATAGTAGCCAGAATCAGAGAGAAAAACAGAATAGTGGTCTCCTAGGGGTAGGGGGATGGCAGGAATGGGAAATTAGTGTGTAGTAGGCATAAAAATTCAGTGTTACAAAATAACTAAGTTATGGAGATGGATGGTAGTGATGACTTCATGTTATAAATGTATTTAGTATCACTGAACTATTCATTTAAAAGTAGATGGTATGAGGCTGAAGATGTAGCTCCACAGTACAGCACTTGCATTGCACATGTGAGACCCTATGTGAGGCACTGAGTTCAATTTCCAACACAAAAGGAAGAGGTGCTTACCTGGCAACTTTATGTTACATGTATTGTAAAGTTATTTAAAAAACATAATAGAGATTGATTGCCTACAAGGAGTTGAGAGGCACACTTTAAGAAAGAATTGGGAGATGACGCTGTGGTAGATGGCTGATACAGTTTGGGTATGGATGTCTCCCCAAAGCCTCCTTAAGGGAGGAAAGGTTTATTTAGCTCACAGTTTGTGGAGGTTTCAGTCCATACTCAGCTGGTTCCAAGGCAGAGTGGCTCATGGCAGAGGGCAACAGTTCATGGCAGCAGAAAACAGCAAAAGCAACAAGAGCAAAAGGGAAGGAGCACAGAGAGAAGACTCTTTCTGTCCCTTATATTGTATATAGGTCATACCCTCACACTCATAATCCCAGCATTAGACCAAGAATCAAACACAAATTCTAGAAGCCTGCCCCTATGACTGCATGAGGCTTTCAGTGGGACATCCAGACACAAACCATAACAGTAACTAACAGAATTTGGTTCTAGAGAATTGGGGCCATTGTTGTGACTGTACCTAACTATGTGGTTGAAGAGCCTTTGGGAATGGTTTGTGGAAAGAGTTTGGAAAGGTTTGGAGAAGTCAACCTGAAAGAGTAGCACTAGAATGCCTTAGGCTGTTCTGTATGGGAGATTCTGGGTCAGAGCTCAGAAGACCAGAAGGCTGAGAGAAATCCTCCTGGTAAAGACCAGGTTTGGGAGATTTCTGCTGGGAAGGAATCCATTGGTTGTAGGAGCCCATATCATGTGTGTTATGGCTTGGCAAAAAGTTTGTCTGCATGTTGGTCATGTCCAGAGACTTTACTTGAGACTAAGATTAAGGGTGGCAGACTAATCTGGCAGAAGAAATTTCAAGGCAGTCGAATGTTGAGGCTGTGGCATGGCTATTGTTGGGGGCTTTTAGCCAGATTTATGTAGCAAATCAACAGCAAAGAGCCCAGCAGGATGATCTAAAATGTTGTGAGCTTAGCCAGAAAGAAAGCTCCAGTAAAGCTGTGGACTGCAAAGATACAGCTGAGGAGATTTCAACTGCTGAGAAGGAACAAGAGAACAGAAAAGATAGCCTAAGGGCATTATAAGAAGCAGCAAGTCTCCACTCTTTGTAGCCTCAAAACTGCAAAAGTGAAAGGCTTTGTTTTGAGGAGAAAGCCACACAGCATCATGTTCCAGAATGGCAACAGCCACACTATGTTCCAGAATGGCAGCAGTGGCCACACAAGTTTCCAGAATGGCAGCAGGCTAGAGAATTTGTTCCACAGAATGGGATTCAGAGTGCCCAATGATTCAGGCACTCAACACCTACAGTCAAGAGAGAAGAAAGACTGGCTCCTGCTCCAGGTGACAGCAGACCTAGGCATCATCCATGTGGTGCTGGTTTTAGGTGCAAGCAGAATGTAAGAGTTCTGAGGTTCAAAAGGCTTCCACCCAGATTTCAGAAGGCCTGGAAGGCCAGGCAGTGTGCCCCTGAGAGGGCAATGAATGAAGCTGTGAGGGTAAAGCCAAAGGTGCTGTAGAGACCCCAGAAATTTGGAGAAGCCAGGAATATGGATCATCTGAGGAAACCTGCAAGGAGGAAGCAAAGCAGGCCCAAGAGAGAAGCCATGGAAGATACAACCACAGTAAATGTTGTAGGGGTGGAGCAACGCAAATTCTTTGGCACTCACAACTTGCCACAGATTGATTCGGATGTTCCACATGGAACAACACCACTTAATACTTGTCCTGCTGAATTCTGGACTTGCTTAGATCCTTTGTATTCTCTTATTTGTAGCTTTTGGAATGGAAATGTTTGTCTTGTGCCATTCATTGTATGTTGGAAGTGTTTAAGTGTCTTTTCATTTGTACAGAGGCTCACAGCAAAGAGTTTGCCTTAAATCTCAGAGGGGACTTTGGACTTGGACTTTTCAGTAGTGCTGAAACTATTAGAACTTTGGCAACTCTTGGAGATGGATTAAATGTCTTTTGCATAAAGAATGTGCGTAACTTTTGCGGGGACCAGAGGGAGAACATTATGGCTTGGGTCTGGATGTCCCCTCAAAGCGTCATGCAGTCATGGGGGCAGACTTCTAGAATTTGTGATTGACTCATAGTTCAATGCGGGGACTATGGGTGTGAGTGCTACACCCATCCTAGGGTGGGTAGCATACATACAATATAAGGGACAGAAAGAGTCTTCTCTCTGTGCTCCTTCCCTTTTGCTCTTGTTGCTTTGCTATCTTCCACAGCAAAGAACTGCTCCTTTGTCATGCCACCCTGCCTTGATGCAAGCTGATTAAGGACTAAAGCCTCCACAAACTGTGAATTAAATAAACTTCTCCTTCCTTAATTTTGAACATTGGGTATTTTGTCTCAGCAATGAGAAAAGTACCTAACACAATGGTATTCCACAAGAATATTTCTCTGATTCTTAGGACCATGGTAATGTTTCACATACCACTATCAACACCTGTTCCTTTGATTAGATTCAAAATTATACTATGAAAAGTTTAAATTTCTTCAAGTCTTCTGATGGGATTGAGAATTCTACTCCAAACTATGGCATCCAGACATTTAAGATAACAGCAGAAGCAGGAAAGTCTGACTCTGACCTCTCCTATTCTTCTCTTAAGCAAAACCTTCTTTCCAGGCAGGTTCTCCCTTTACCTGGAGGAAGACACAGAGATGCCAAAACAAAACAAAACAAAAACATACCTCTAAACAGTAAACAAGCTGGGCATGGTAGCACACATTTATAATCCCAGAACTCGGGAGGCTCAGATAGGAGAATTGCTGTGAGTTCAAGACCAGTCTGGGCTACAAAGTGAGTTCAAGGCCAGCCTGAATTGCATAGTGAAACCCTGTCTCCAAAAAACAACAACAACAACAACAACTCTAAACAAACAGGTTTTGGTAAATTCTCTCCCAGCCATTATCATTAGATCATATTCCTTTTGTCCATCACAATTGTGCATGATTGTCAACTCTTCATCACATCTAAATATAAAAATTCACAGATTTCCTTGGGTTTTTTTGGGGGAGGAGGGTTCATTCCTGAAGGCCCACAAAACACATTAAATAAGTATGTTTCGTGAATTTTTGTCTTTTGTTATAGGGATCACAGCCATGAACCTTGTAATGAGTTTTGAAATACATTACTTTTCCTTCCTAAATGACACAAGTAATAATAAAGCTAATATATCACAAAGATTTATCTGAAGTAGAACATCAAAACCATAACTCTATCTCAATGGAAAGGGGAAAATGATTAGAACTATGCATTTCAAAGACAGCCATTAGTCATATTTGGTCATTCGGCACTTTAAATATGGTTAGTTCAACTTGGGAGGCACCATTAAAGTGCAAAAGTCTCAGAAAATTTCAAAGACATAGTAGAAAAAAAGATAAAAACTTCATTAATAATTCTACATAGAGTACATTATACTGAAATGGTGATGTTGATTTCACTTGTATATGAGATCAGACTATCCCCCTCCCCATGTCTCTCTCTCCAATTGATTATTTTATAGTGGTTATTTTGATAACTAGGAAACACAGGAGAAAGACAATAGAAGTTATCCTTTGGTGAGAGAAATTCATATTTATAAAAGAAATCTCCATTTGTAAGGGTATCTCCCTCCCCAAACCAATAACAAAAGATGGATAAAGTTGCTGCAGACTTAACAGTGAAAAAGACATGGACTTAAATCTCTCTAATGAACTTTATGAAATTTACTATTTGCCATGCTTTCCAAGTCATCTTCCCCATAAGCAAGCATCTTTTCACATTTCCTTGTTTTAGCAAATGATGTTATTTAAGCCTCAATTCTAAGCTACCTCTTTGAAATTTGCTTACTTTTCCCTGGCTATTTTCCATAAATATGTGAGGTACACATGTTTTTTAAAACTTCTGTTTGAGCAGCTGGGCGTGGTGGCGCACGCCTTTAATCCCAGCACTCAGGAGGCTGAGGTAGGAGGAGTGTTGTGAGTTTGAGACCAGCTTAGGCTACTATGCAAGCCAAGGCCAGCCTGACCTACATAGTGTGACTCTGCCTCAAAAAACTAGGACTGGGAGTTTGGCTCAGCGGCTTAAGTGCCTGCCTGGCACGCATGAGGTTTTGAGTTCAATCCCCCATGCCAATAATAATAATAATAATAATAATAATAATAATAATAATATAAATAAAACTTCTGTTTGAGTGTTTCATGTTAAAAGTCTGTCTTCTGTTACAAGGAATCCCAGACAATGTAAAAATCTCAGACGGTTTAAAGGAAAAACTACTTTTCCTTCTCTTACACACCTTTCCTATTACTACTTCTTAAACATAGTTACCTGAAATTTTTAAATTACAACAGTGGCTCACATTATATTTCTATTGAAAAGTGAAGATTTATAGTCAGTTACATAAGCCTACATAGGTCATCAAAACACCTTTGTTTGACAAAACATTTTTTTGAGATGAGATCTCACAAAATTACCCAGACTGGACTCATGATCTTCTTGCCTCAGTCTCCAAAGTAGCTGCAACTACAGTCACCACACTCAGCATGCAGAACTGAGTGACAAGAAAACAGCCTTTAGGGACTGCCCAGAAAAGGTAAATTCCAAGGGAATTAAAAGAGGAGAATAAAGAGAAATTCTCCCACTAGATCTTTAATTTTCCTTCTCAGTTGGATCACTTTTTTTTTAACCATTATATAAACATTATCTTCTACCTTAAAAAATTCTTACTTGACTTCAAATCCCCTTAATGCTACTGCACATTTCTTCCACTTTTGTTACTACCGAACTTATAGCATGAAGTTTTAATAGTGGTTGTCTCTCCTCACATTTAATTTTCTTTAACCCGCTCCAATTAGATTTTCAGACTAATTAATTTATTGAAACTACTAGGAGTGTAATCATAGTAATTTTCACATTGCCAAATACTAGTCAACTTTCTGTCCTCATCTTATTTGTCCTTTAAGCACCTTCAGCATCCCCAAAATACACTTGTGCACAGCATAACACATTTAGTCAAAGACTGACCATACCTTTGAAGGTGGTTCCTAAAGATTATATCATCTAGCGACACCAATGAAATCACCCAATGATCCATTTCTCATTTCTTCTGCATAAGAGGTGCATGACTGTACTGTTATACTTGCTTGCTATGAGATTACATAAGGGACTACATTCTCTAGATTTTATTCTGACTTTTCTGACTTTCTTTGCTGAATACCCTATAGATGTAAGACTACCCCAAGACTAGCCAAGAAATTACGATTTTCTGTTTCTATCATCTCATCCTTGGACAATCTCTTCAAATTCTGCAGCTTTAAATGTCATTTGTGTGCTAATTCTCTCTACAAGATTATTCCCAGCTTGTGCCCCATAAAAATCTAACAGATATATTTAACTCCATTCTGGACAAGCACCTCAAATTGAGCTTAGCCCAAAACATAATTCTTGATTTTTATGAACCTATACTTCTTCCATGCTTCTCACTAAATCATAACACACTCTAGTTATTCACATCCAAAAACAGAAATGAATTATCCTCTCAGGCAGAGTCTATCAAGTCATGCATTGGGTTCTCCTTCCAAACTGCATGTCAATTCATAAACTATTCAGTATTACCACCACTGATAATCAAGACCATCCCACAATCCTATCAAGCTTAGATTCCTTCAACAGCTTCCTAAGTGATCTCCTCGGTTTCATTCTTTACATTAGCCAAACTAATCTTTTAAAAATACAAATCAAGGCTGGGGATATAACTCAGCGGCATAGCACCTGCCTGGCAAGCGTGAGGCTGTGTGTTCAATCTCTGCTATTCAAAAAAAAAAAAAAAAAACACAGCCAGGCATGGTGGTACACACCCGTAATACCAAAACTGTTAGGGGTTGAGGTAGGAGAATCACAAGTCTGAGCCCAGCTTGGACAACTTAACAACTTAAAAAGACCTGCCTCAAATTTTTAAAACAGGGCTGGGGATGCAGCTCAGTGCAAAAGCCCTGGGTTCAATCCCCAGTACTGTGGGTGGTGGGGTTGGGGGAAATCAGGTAGGCACAGTGGCATGCATACATGCACAATCCCAGCTACTTGGGAGTCTGAGGAAAGAGGATGGATGCCAAATTCAAGCCAGCCTGAGCAACTTAGTGAGACCCTGACTCAAAATAAAAGGGATAGGAATGTCGCTTATTGAGAGGCACTAGGTTCAATTTCCAACACCATACACACATTAGATATGTCCAGAACAAGCAGATACATAGAATCAGAAAATAGATTAATATAATTAAAATAATAACTACATAAGGTAGGCAGGAGGGAAGTTAGTAGGAAATCAGTAATGAGTACTAATGAACACTAGATTTCTTTGAGGTAATGAAAATGTTCCAAAATTGACTGGTGATGGTTACACACCTCTGTGAATCTACTAAAAGCCACTAAATTGTACATTTTAAATAGGTGAATTATACCACAATACAGTTGTTATTATGTATAAATTAGATCACATCAGTTTCCTAATAAGCATTAAGATTAAAAACCAAATTGGACCTACAACTCATAAAAGGTAGGCCAACATTTACAGCCTGGACCTAACTAGGTCAATTGTCTGCTAAGCAAAACAGAAAAAGCAACACCCTTCCTAGGATTTAAATAATACCTGCAGTGTCAAAATGTGATATTCTAAAATTCTCTGCCCACAAACTGATTCTGAAGAAGATGACGATGACCACGACGACGACGACTATGATGACTGGTACATTTGTTAGACAAAAGAACAACCACACACTACAGAAACCTGGAAGTTCAGGGATAAAGGAAAAGTAACAAACTGATTTTCATCATTTTTGAGAAGCCTGCTGTTACTAATTCCCCTAGTGGAAGAGAAAAATTTTTATCCTCCACCCTTCATGAGTTATTGGGAGCACCAAAGAAAAACAAAAATTTAATAGCTGGTACACCTCTGCAAACATTGACGATAACCCAGAAATGAATAAATCTCTTGAAGAAATTTTAAATAATGGTCTTAGATTTTAGAAAATATCAGTTCTGAAACAAAAAAAGAAGAGTGTGAAGAGACACTAAATTAATAAGAGATGGCCAGGGCTGAGGGTAGAGCTCAGAGGCAGAGCCCAGACTTAACGCGTACAAGGACCTGGGTTCAGTTCCCAACACACAAACACACACACACTCACACACACAGAGTCAGGAAAAGCAAAAGGGTAAGGGTTTTAATCCAAATTAAGTAGGTGCTTTCTCCATTGGTAAGAGTTATAAAAATTTAGTCATCCCTCTCTTCCAGGAGAGGGGAAAACCCCTATAAATGGATATTCTCTTCATAAATTTCTTATTAAAGTTTCACTTTGCAGAGCATCTCCTGTGTCTGTAGTTTCTCAAAATAGTCAGTTCAAAATAATCCTTATGCCAACGGGGCATTACTTTAGGGTGATACGTCCTAAACTCCATCATCCCTCTGTATGTTATATGTCCTTTTTCCTGTGTGTCTACTGTCATGCACTACCCTCGCAGTGAGGGGCTGGAATGGGTTCTTTGCTGTCCTGGGACAGCCTCAATTTCCTACAGGGACACTGAGTCACTGGTTCTGGCAATGGAGGTTTTCTCAGTGGTCCTACCTCTCCTTGAGATGTAGATTCTGATGCTCAGCTTCTAACATTTCCTGCTTCTCCACAGGGATGGAGAGTGTTCATTTTTTTTTTTACAGTCTTTCAACCTCAAGAGTTCTTTGTTTTCTAATGAAGTGACAAGGTTTGCTCTCCTTTCCCAACGGCTTGAGGTTTTTTTGCTCTCCTTTCCCAACAGCTTAGTGGAAAGGTCTGAAAAGAGCTTATTGTTTTTCCCATTGTGGTTTGTGCTGCCCTTCTCTAGGTTGAATCTTTGAGAACAGCTTTGTCTCCTGATATTTTCTCAGTCTTTTAAAAAAAATTATTTATATTTATGGTATAAAACATGACATGCTGGTATACTTAAGCACAATGAAATGATCCCCTAATCTTACTGGAGAGTTCCTGACTGAGGTCCATTGAGGAGATCCTGTGAGTAGGTGTGAACTCTTTCTGTGTCTATTCTAAATATTCTGTATTCTAAAGGCAAACTTTGCCTTTAGCAATTGTTGAAAAATTTTTATCTGATTTAAGTATTTACTATAGAAAAATAAGAAATGTGCACCAGAAAACTTAGAAACGTTCCCAGCAGCTAGTCACAAAAAAGTGTTCAATTGCCATGCATGGTGGCACACACCTACATTCTAGAAAGCTGAGGCAAGAGGATCTCAAATTTTAGCCCACCTTAGGCAATTTAGTGATTTAGCAAGACCTTGATTTTAGAAATAAAAAGGAAATAAAATAAAAAAATAAAAAGGGCTGGGGATGCAGCCCAATATGAAGACCTTGGGTTCAATCCCCAGTACCACAAACAAACCAAAACAATGTCCAATATCGTTAGCCTTCAGCAAAATCTAAACTAAAACTGTCATAAGATCTCATTATATAAATGCCCAAAAGAAAAATTATTGACAATGCTAAATGCAGTGAGGATGCAAAACAAGTAAACTCCCATATACTGTTGCTAGGAATGCAAAATAACAGTCACTGTGGAAAACAGTTTGACAGTTTCTCATAAAGCTTAATATATTTTTACTATAAGATTCAGTAATCTAACTCTGAGTAAATACTCTGGAGAAATGAAAGCTTATGTTCAGAAAACCCATACATAAACCAAGCACGGTGGTGCACATCTGTAATCCCAGCATTTGGGAGGCTAAGGCAGGAAGATTAGCACAAATTCAAGGCCAGTATGGGTTACACAGTGAGTTCAAGACCACCCTGAACTACACAGTTGGACCCTATCTCAAAAAGAAGAAAGACTGATTCTTTTTCTTTTTTCTTTTTTTCAAATGAGGTTTTGCTGTGTTGCCCAAGCTGGCTTTACCCAGGGCTCAAGTGATACTCCCTGGCTCAGCCTCCAGAGCAGTTGGGACTACTGACATGTACCATCACACACAGATAATGTAGTCTCTTTACACATATATGTGTACAGGAAGAAAGATATCTTTCCCTCATTCAGCCTAGGTTCATGGCTTTGTCCTATAAGAAAAGATAAGGTCATCAGAAAAAATCATAACTGATTTAATATAAGTTTTATGTGGCACAGCAGCCTTCAAAAGGAAACAAAGATTTGAAGAAACAGATAAATTTGTATTTTTATGCTTAGGTTTGATGAAGGATGGACAGTTATGAAGAAAAATGATTACATATGAAACATACAGATAAAAAGATGACATTCTACCATCACAAAAAGTATTAGGTTAAGGTAATTTAATCATATGAAAGAACAAACTAAATTCTGGTTTGTGATTTGCTAATCAGGTAACTCATGCATTATCAAGTCTATGTGGGATACAATGTGTAGGGGAACATAGAGCAAAACAAAAGGACAAACTCTGGTTGACTAAACAAAGCCGAGCTCTTAAAAAAGCTGAGACTAACCTTAGGAAGAGCAAATTTTTAAGAAATAATGAAAATACAAAGTACTGATCAAAAATAATACATCATATGCACCATTAAACACAGAGTTAGAATACTTTCATGAGCTTTCCTATTAAATTAAAAGCTCTAAATCCTACTGGGGTTTGGAAATGATATGTGAAGACAGAATGAAAGAATCAATACTTAATATGAATGTCACCTTGCATTCGCTGAGCATTCTATATTTCGTAAGTGCAGCTAAGAATACTTACTTATTTGCACTATTCTCAGTTTCCAGACAGAGAAAATGGGATATCTGCCTTAAAATGTAATTAACAATTACATGTCAAAACTCAACTGTCAGTTGATGATATATTGCTGAAGTGCCTGTACCAACTCCAGTGTCAGTGTCATTAAACATCAAAGAGCTAATTAATAGGACAGGCAAATCTATAAGCATAATATGCGTATGTGTGCATCTGCCAAAGGAAGTCTTTTTTCCTCCAAGATTCTTTTTATTTCAAGACTAAAAAGAAGAAGAAAAAAAAAAAACTACAACAAAATTTCAAAAAACACCAAACTGGGGCAACAATGATACATACGTTGTGCATTGTCATCCCCAAATCATTCACCCAGAGCACAAGACATCTGCATTCAATTGTCTGAACAACACCAATACAAACCTTTCTCTTCAGAAATTAGTAGTATAACTATATTAACTATTTTTATATGCACATACATACACATATACGTATGTTTTTTTCTTTGAGCTTCTCACACTAATGAAATATGATGTTTACATATGTGTCTTACCAGGCGTGGTGGCGCACACCTTTAATCCCAGCACTTGGGAGGCTGAGGTAGAAGGAGTGTTTTGAGTTCAAGGCCGGCTTGGGCTACAACATTAGCACAAGGCCAGCCTGAGCTACATAGTACGACCCTGACTCAAAAAACTAGGGCCAGGAGTTTGATTCAGTGGCTTAAGCACCTGCCTGTCAGGCGTGAGGTTGTAAGTTCGATCTCCAGTGTCACAAAAAAAAAAAAAAGTGTGTATTATTCATTTCACTGAGTATGTTCTCAAGTTGCATCCATTTACCTATAAAAGTCTCCACTTTATCCTTCTTTATGGCTGAGTAGTACTCCATTGCATAAAAATACCACATCTTTTTCATCCATTCCTCAGTTTACAGGCATTTAGGTTGTTTCCAAGATCTGGCTATTACAAACTGTGCTGCTATTGAAGTCTTATATAAACAATTTTGATGGAATTTTTTCTAGTATTTATAGCAACAAGTACATTTTTAGAGATAATTTTTTATAACAAGCTTTCTACATTTATGTCTAGAAGCAAACCTAAGTTGACAGTAATATTACGTATTTTACAAGACATATTCCTACTTTCTTTTTTCTTTTCCTTTTTTTTTTTTTTTTTTTTTTTTTTTTTTTTTTTTTTTTTTTTTTTTTTTTTTTTTTTTTTTTTTTTTTTTTTTTTTTTTTTTTTTTTTTTTTTTT
>RJWM01004529.1:0-41367 GCA_004363535.1 Dasyprocta punctata | reverse complement strand
CTGGTCTTGAACTAACAATGATCCTCCTGCCTCAGCCTCCCGAATGCTGGGATTAAAAGTGTGCAACACCACACCTGGCTCATATTCCTACTTTCTTACCTTTACTACAACCAACTTTTTTTTTTTTTTTTTTTTTTTTTTTTTTTTTTTTTTTTTTTTTTTTTTTTTTTTTTTTTTTTTTTTTTGAGACTGGATGTCCCTGTGTTACCTAGGATGGTCTTGAATTCCTGTGCCTAAATGTTTCATGCTCCTGAAGAGCTGGAACTATGGGCACATGCTACCAAACCCAGTCCAGGTATTTTTAAAGAGAATTTTAAAAGATCACTTATAGATGTTTTAAATTGCCAGGTATATTAGTGCATGACTACTTTGAAGGCGGAGGCAGAGGGATCACAAGTTTGAGGGCACCTTAGTCGACTCAGTGACACTTTGTTCCAAAATAAAATTTTAAAAGGTTGGGAATGTAGCTTAGTGGTAGAGTGCTTGCCTAAGGTGCACAATATGCCCTGGTTTCAATCCTGAGTACTGGCCAAAAAACAAACAAACAAACAAACAAACAAAAAAACAGATGTTTTAAACTTTGGAACTTGGGCCGGGGATTTAGCTCAGCAGTTCAAGCACTTGCTTGGTAAGCACAAGGTCATAAGTTTGATCCCCAGTACCAAATAAGATAAGATAAAATAAACTTTGAAACTTAAAAGCAAAATTAGAGTATCACCAACTGGACAGACGAGGTACGACTGAAACACACAGTGTGTGTTTAAATTTTTTTACAAAATTACTACAGTAAAAAAATACTGCCATTAATCCCCCTCAAAAATTGCTGCCCTTGCTTCACACAATTATCTCATTTTTCTGGTCATTTCCTGAAGCAGTTCTGGAAGTCCATTTTCTTTTTTTTTTTTTTTTTTTGGTGGCACCGGGGATCGAGCTCACAACCTCGCGCCTGCCTGACAGACGCGTAAGCCGCTGAGCCAAACTCCCGGCCCTGGTTTTTTGAGGCAGGGTCGCACTGTGTAGCTCAGGCCGGCCTTGCGCTCGCGTTGTAGCCCAAGCCGGCCTCCAACTCACAACGCTCCTCCTACCTCAGCCTCCCGAGTGCTGGGATTAAAGGCGTGCGCCACCACGCCCGGCTGGAAGTCTATTTTCATGAGTATCCTTAGTTATGGTGCTGTGGCTGCCTTGATATCCTCAGTAGACTCAAAACATCTACCTTTCATGGTCATTTTGATTTTGAGGAAGAGCCAGACGTCTCACGGTGCCAGATCCAGTGAATACGGTGGATGAGGACATGTTGATCTTTAGGGGCTGCCTTTCCACTCAACAGCACCATTCACCAAAGTTCTGATCACACTCAGAAAGGCACCGTTGTGCAAAACTGTTTCAGAAAGTGGCAAGAACTGCCTTATGAATCTTTTCCATCCACCTTTTCATCTGTGTTCTTTGAATATTCTTTATAATAAACAAGTAAATATAAAAAATAAAAACTGAATGAAATTTAAAAATGTTTCTATTAAATGTAAAATGAAAAAAAGTGGCAAGAACATGGATTAAGTGTTTTGGAAGCAAGGAGTATTCTGAAGGGGGTCAAATGGCCTCGTGTCTTTTAATGTAGTAAATTTTTTAAAACTTTCATATTCACTGTATATTTTTATCACACCCTTTACAAAACACATTTTATTTTATTCTATTTTGTTTTAACCTGCTGAGGTCCATAATGTTAAATGCCTTCTTACTCCAAGTAAGCTAATCAATTAGTTCCTAGATAGCAGATCTTAAGGTGAGCTCTTACTGGCCAGAATCATATTATATTCTTGACTTGGCAACTCTGTGCTTCCAAAAAGCAAGAACAAAAAAGAGTTACTGCAAATGATCATGATAGGATTAAATAAGATAATGCTTGTAAAAAGTCAAGCACAAAGCATAACACACAACAAGTTATGAATAAACGTTTGGAAGGAATATAAGGGGATGCTCCTGATGGTGATGATAATTTTAGAACTATTTTATGCAATATAATTTTCACTAAGATATAATGTAAACAAAGCTAAATATATTTTTAATGTAAACATTTAAAATGCAAAGACAGACTCTAATCATAAAATCTATTATTCATCCTTGCTATATTTTTTTCACCCAATTTAAACTTAATTGAATATACTGAGGATTCTCTGTCCTGTCTTTGAACTCCATCTTACTGTTTCTCCCTGTCCCTCACATCCTATTACTCGCATTTAGGGTATCCATGCCCTGGTCCACATTCACAGAAATGTAATGAACCTGTCTTATGCCGAGGAAGAATACAGTTTCCACTGGCGTATCAGAAATACAAATACGTCTGCACGCATAGCCAATAGGAGGTGATGTGGGCCAGGAAAATGTGGGTCTCAGAGAACAAAGGTGGGTGAATTCCTCTCACCTGGGGTTCAGGGGTCTCCCTGAGTAAGTGACTAAGGGGATATCTAAAGAGCCTAAGGCCAGCCCCAAAGAACACGAAGATGGAGAGGGATTTAGGAAGGGTCTGGGATCTGCAGAATCTCAGTGCTAAGGAAGGATGCAGCATCCCTGTGATGCCAAGGATGGATCCAGAATAGCAAGAACTCAACTCCTGAGTGAAGACACAGCCCTATGTCTAGTTTACTATTTATAAAAGCAACACATATTTTGTCTTCATCCCGT
Organism: Dasyprocta punctata; assembly: GCA_004363535.1. Lineage (NCBI taxonomy): Eukaryota > Metazoa > Chordata > Mammalia > Rodentia > Dasyproctidae > Dasyprocta > Dasyprocta punctata. The sequence continues at coordinate 38,688 of RJWM01004529.1, read as the reverse complement.
TTCCCGTCACACAGCTCCCAAAGTCCTTGGAATCTCTGAAGTCATAGTAGTGTATTTTCCCAAGCTAAATATGATTAATGGTGGCAGGTGGGGGAGGCGGTTCCTAGATAACCTTAGGATGGGAACTGATTGTCAGAAGGTTACAACTTTCATCACCATTACTAATGGCTTACTTAACTATGACTATGTAACCAAGCCTCCATAAAAACTCCAAGGACAGGGTTCAAACAACTGCCAGGCTCCTGAACACACGGAGTCCTGGGAGGGCCGCATACACCAAGAAGGTATGGATGCTGGGTCCCTTCCCACAGACAACTCTTCCACTTGGATATTACCAAGTTGTATCTTTTTACCATGAAAGAATAAAAGTAACTAAAGCACAATCCTGATTTCTGAGAAGCAAAGTTGGATAGAAGTTATCGGTAATCTGGGAGCCTAAGGCCTGCAATTGGCTTCTGAAGTGTATGAGAGAGAGTAATCTAGAGGGACCAAAACCTTAACCTGCAGGAGTATCTGCACAAATTCCAACTGAATTGATCTGAATCGCAGGACACACAACTGGTTGTGGGGAACTGGTGGTGGGGGTGGGGGAAATCTATCCATATGTTAGAAGTGAAATATTGTCTCTGAAGAGTACACAAGTTTTTTCCATACAGTTTTGTTTTGTTTGCTTTGTCTATTTTAAGCAAGGAAATAAACATTTTTGTACCTTTTCTTCCACCTTAGTAGCATTTTAACTCCATGGAATCACACTGCCATTTCCAAGAAATCTTGTATTTAACTCAAAGAAACTATCTGTCTTACACAGAAAAAATGGCCATCGCCAAGAAATCAAATAACAACAAATGCTGGTGAGGATGCAGGGGTGCGTGTAGGGGGAGGGGTTCTACTACACTGTTGGTGGGAATGTCAACCAGTACAATCGCTACGGAAATCAGAATGGAGACACCTCTAAAAACTAAAACAAGAGCAAACCATGTGGGGCCCAGGAAGAGAGAAGTCAGCATCTCTGAGAATCGGCCATGCTGAAAGTGGAAGGTGCCCACCAAGAAGCCAAATAGCCAGCCTTTCTGGTAGGCCACACAAACCATGCAGGGCCCTGGAAGAGAGAAATGAGCACCTCCCATGAGCCGACTGGCACACAGGCTGTGAATCAAGACCCCCCCCCACCATAAGCAACTGATGCGTTCGGAGGACAGGCTGAGTTGATAGCAACTGAGGTACAAAAAGCAAATGAATGCTTATATGGTTTGGTTGACTTTGCAGGCCTGGGGCCAGTGGTCTGAGCATCTTCTGGAAAGATTACAGTATGTAGTATAGCAAATATGGGGGACTTCGTTCTGTCTTGTTTTTGAGGTTCAATATTGTTACCATTGTTTTGTTCTGTTCTGATTGTTTTGTTTTATTCAATGTTCTGTCTTGATTGGTTTTATTCTGTTTTGTTTTAGTTTGATTTTGCTATATCTGATGGAATGGACAACTATCATGAAGATAACAAGATATACTATGGTAGCCATTATTGTTTTTCTATTTATTATCCTGTTTCAAAGTTCTGTACCAATTTCACTGCTTTGTTTTGATTGGTTTTATTCTGTTTTGTTTTATTGGGTTTTATTATCTTTAAAATTTAAAAAAAAAACTAAAACTAGAAATTCCATTCAGCCCAGCTATTCTAATCTTTCTAGGTATCCTCCCTGAAGAATTTTTTTTTTTTTTTTTGCGGCACCGGGGATTGAACTCACAACCTCGTGGCTGCCAGGGCAGGCACTTAAGGCACTGAGCCAAACTCCCGGCCCTTCCTCCCTGAAGAATTAAAGGCGTATTACAGTGATACATGCATACCCATGTTTATAGCAGCACAATTCATAACAGCTAAATCTTGGAAACAGCCTATATGTCTATCAACAAGTGAATGAATAAATAAAATGTGGTATTTATACACAATGGAGTACTACTCTGCCATAAAGGACAAACTTGAATCACTTGTAGGAAAGTGATGCACCTTGACACCATAATGTTAAGTGAAATAAATCAAGACTCTCAATCTTAGTTATCAAATGATTTCTGATATAAAATAAAGAACAAAATAAAAGACAGATAATAGGAAAAAGGGATACAGATCTTTTGCAAAAAGGAAAGGGACCAAGAGATGGAAGGGGAGAAGAAGGGGAGGAATAAATTTAAAAAGAATTAGTATGTGTTATGTATATGTAACAATTCCCCACAAGGAAGGTAATCATTATGTACTGAAAATGTATACTAATAAAAAATAAAAACTGAAGAAAAAATAATAGTGGGAAGCTACTGGACATAAGAACAGTAGGAAGTCACTAGGCTTTAACGAGCCAGGGAAGGTAGTAATTAACCAAAACTCAATCAACTATAGCTACAGCTTTGGGAGAGAGATCCCTGACAAGAACAGTGCACCCTTCAGCAACAATTACCAGCCAACCAAGAGGGAGCCAGGGAAAGAAATACCCAGACCTTACTCTCTTCTTATTTTCCAGCTTGCCCAAGGATATGGGAGGAAAAAAAGCTTGTGAATGTAGAATACAAAGGTCATCTTACAAGGCCACAAAGCAGGGTGGAGAAGGTTAGAAAGTAAATATAGAGGGGCAAGTAGAGAATATCCAGTACAACATATTACTTTATTTCATATTTCTATTATACTACTCAAAAGAATTATAATATATTTCAGTACAAAGAAAAGTGTCTGTTGCCACAAAAAGGCAGAGCAGTCACCAGGTTAAAAAGATTTCTGTTGTTGTTTTTTTTTTAAACAAAAAAAGAAAGAAAAAAGAAACCCACAAACTAAGAGGCCCCAAAACTCCCAAACACTGAATTTAAAACAAAAAAGAAATACACTAGATCAGAATAGGAAGAGATTTAGATCTTCAGACATTTTCAAAATTTCAACATGAACAAGTCAGAGAGAATGATACCCTAGCACCTTTATCAAGAGCATAAAGCCAAGTCGGGTGTGGTGGCACACACCTGTAATCCCAGCACTCAGGAGGCCGAGGCAGAAGGATCATTGTGAGTTCGGGACCAGCCTGGGCTACAAAGAGAGCTCAAGGCCAGCCAGAACTGCATAGCAAGACCGAATCTCAAAAACAAAACAAAACAAAAAGAAACCACAGAGCCAGTTAGTGGGAAACTCAGAAACAGAAACCAAATCTAGTAACTCTTGGTATGATTATCTTCTTATCATATTATGCCTCAGAAATAAATCTGAGGAAAAAATAAAGTAAGTAATCTGAGTATGCTTAATATTGTCAAAAGCAACTAGTAGATAGGCTTAAATAAATAAGTCCAGATTCATAAGGTTAGAATGTATAATTTCTTATAGTAAAATCTCAAATTTCCCATAACATTAAAGATTCTGCCATGTACTTGCTTAACCAGAAAAAATAAAAACACTTCATTAATCTTAATACAGAATACACAGTACACAGGAGTCCAGAGAGACTTTTAATCTCACTAAAGAAAACATGCAGTCAAGAAAAAAATTATTAATGAGTTAGAAGCATTTTTCTATGGAGCATGAAATTAAAAGCTCTAGACTAAAAGAATAATAGGAGGTATGAGAAAGGCCTTGATAGTTGAATCACTTCTTAAAAAGTTGATACATACATGAATGCATACTCCACTGGTCAAGGCGACACGAGACTTACTGCTTAAAATACAGACTTGCAATCATGTATTAAAGGGTGAAAAAAATGAAGGATATGGTATCTGGAAGGCAAAATCCATAAGATTAATTATAAAGAGGAGAAACTAAGCAGGGTGTGGAGGCACATGCCTATAATCCCAGCATGCTATCAGGCTGAGGCAGAGGATAGCAAGTTCGAGCCCAGCCTGGGCAAATTAGCAAGTTAGTGAGACCCTGTCTCAAAAAATAAAAAGGAAAAATAAAAATATAAATAAATAAATAAATAGAATAAATAGAATAAAATAAAATAAAAAATAAAATGGGCTAGAGATGTAGCTCCATGAGAAAGGCCAGGTTCAAGTCTTAATTCTGGGGGCACATTTTAGCAGTGTTAAGGATTAAAATAAATTATATATAAAAATAAAAGCGAATTTTTATAAATAACTTCTTTTCTGAAGTGATTAACGTCAAACATTTATAGCTTATTTTATAACATCTAAATGGAAATTTCAAAGAATAGTATTATGAACATCAGAAGTGTTTTACCTAGACTGAACAATCAACGTTTGAGTATGCTTAATATTGTCAAATCTGACATACATCATGTTCAAAATAACTGCCCATACCATCAGGCATAATAAAATCAAACAAAACAGTACAGAATAAAACCAATAAAAACAAAACAATGGAAGCAATACAGGACTTCAAAACAATAGTAAAACAACAGTGGTTACCATAATGCCTCTTGTTATCTTCTAAGTAGTTGTCTATATCCTCAGATATAATACAATCAAACAAATCAAAATAGAATAAAATCACTGAAAACAAAACAAGGACAGCAACACAGGGCTTCAAAAGAAGATAATAGGAAATCACTAATGGTTACCATAATGTATTTTGTTATCTTTGAAATAGCTGTCCATGCCATCAAATATAATAAAATTAGACAAACTGAAACAGAATATAACCAAACTAAACAAAACAATGAAAACAATATGGGATTCAAATCACAATAATAGATTAACAATGGCCACTGGCTTCCCTTTTTGGACACTTCCTCCCCTTTCACAATATGTACTGCGTATTTTGAATCCTACTAACTCCATTAGTTTTTTATACTAGGGAGACAACATTATGTTCACCCATGTGACTCCAGATCATTTCATCCATGAGCATGATCTTAGGTTGTATCCATTTACCTACAAGAGCCTCAAGGTTATCTTTCTTTATAGCTGAGTAGCTTTCCATTGTATAAAAATGCTATGTCTTTCTTGTCCACTTCTGCAGCTAATGGGCAAGCTACCCCTACTTCTTTCTGGTTCTCTGTCACATAGAGCATTGTTCTCTCTCCTTTGACTTTCAGTCTATGAACCCCCTTTCAAGTTAAATGTGCTTCTTGTATAAAGCATACTGATGGATTCTGTCTCCTGATCCACTCGCCTGTGTTTCTTTTTATTGGTAAATTGAGGCCATCTACATTAATGGTTATGGCCAACATGCACTGCCTCGTCTCTGCCATGCTGTTTTCCTGACGTTGGCTGCCTACTTTTCCTCTCCATTCAATTGTCTGCCACGCTTGGTGATACCTTCTGCCGCGGTTCTTAGAGCTGTGATCTTCTTTATGTCTCTCTAGAATGTCCCTTCTTTGTACAGTTGGTTTGGTGATCATGAATTCCTTCAGCTGTTCTTTGTCATGGAAGTATCTTGTTTCTCCATTAATTTTGAAAGATAGTTTTGCAGAGTACATCAATCTGAGTTGGAAGCTGTTTTCTTTCAGGATTTAAAATACTTCACTCCAAGCTCTTCTTGACTTGATGGTTATGTGTTGAGAAATCTGTTGTGATTCTGATGGGTTTTTCTTTATAGGTGATCTGCTTCTTTTCTCTAACAGCTTTTAATATTCTGTTCTTGTGTTGAATTTCTGGGATCTTGAGTATTATATGTCTGGGTGTGGATTTATTTTGGTTATGGCTATCTGGAGTTCTATATGCTTCACTTATCTGAATATCACTTCCTTTTCCCATGCTTGGGATATTATTTCTGTAAATAGACTTTTAATGTCATTTGTGTTGACCCCTGCTTTTTCACTCACACCTTTTATTCTTAAGTTATATTTCTTTGGGTTGTCTTGCAGCCACTGAATTATTAATTCCAGGCTCCTTGTCATTTTTAAGAGCTCTTTCCTTTCGCGATCACAAGCAGCAAACCTGTCTTCAAGGTTTGAAAGTCTATCTTCAGTTTCTTTCAAATGGTTTTGCCAGCTTTCAATGAAGTTTTTAATTTCCTGGTTATTTCTTTTAATCTGTTTCATGTATTCTACATCTTTTTTGTATTGTTCATTCAAGGTTTCCCTCATTTTCCTATGCTCCTCCATTTTTTTATCTATGTCTTCTTTAGAGATACCTAGCAATTCTTTTATTATATTTTTCATTTCTTCTTTTACCTGAGTTAGTATTTCTGTTCTAATTTCTTTTATAGCCTCATAAAGTTGCTTCTTTACTTCAGTTGCTATAGCTTCAGAAACCTCCCAATCTCTTCTGTGTTTGCATCTCCTGGATTTGCTCTGCTTGGATTGGAGGCCAGAGACTGCCTTTTGCTTCTTCATCTTGACATATTCCTGGGTTTTTCTGGACAAGTGGGTGCTGGGGTCCCAGGCACTTCTGCATTGGCTACAATTTCTCTGAAGTGAGACTGTTTGGTTCTTCTAGCCAGTGCTGGCTATAGACATCTGATGGTGGCCACTGGGTGTGCTGGTGCAGGGCTCTCTGCTGCTTTTCCCAGCCTGCGTTAGCTCCCAGATGGCTGGTGGAGTGCATGCAGGGGCAGGGCTGGCTGCCACCTGCAGACCTGGGCTGGTCACCAGCAAGGATCCCCCACTACCGCCCCTGGAGCGTGCATGGGACAGCTGCCTCCAGACCAAGCTGGTTACCCACAGGGAGCCTCTACAATGGCTGATAGAATGCTCGTGGTGGCAGGGCTGGCCGCTGCCTGCAGACCTGGGCTAGTCACCACTAGGGATCCTCCACTACCACCCCTGGAGTGTGTGCAGGGACAGGTCGGCCACCACTCCCAGACCGAGCTGGCTACCTGCAGGGAACCTCTGAGATGGCCCCTAGAACGCACGGAGGGGCAGGGCTCAGTCAGAGCAATTTTCACAGGTCTGTGGCCAGCTAGGAGCTGCTGGAGGAAGCTGGGAGCAGTTCGGTTCCGGGCTCATCCGCCCAACTCCAAAATGGTTCCCAGTCAACTGCTCTCTCCCACAGGAGGACCAAGTCCTCTGTACTCACCACCAGCCAGTTCAGTCTTCCAGGTCTACTGCTCCCATTCACTGCCACTCTCCTCCAATGCTGCTTCTCTCTGCAGAGGCCTCCAGGGTCACTGTCACCATGTCACTTTAATGGTGTGACCCCAACAGCTCCTCTCGCACAGTGGGTGCAGCTCTGGGAAAAGGTGCCGCCAGCTACCGCCTTCTTCTTCATGTAAGTTTTTCTTTTCACTCGTTCTGTGGGCTTCAATTCTCACTTTAGATTCTTCTTGGGTCCAGGGGACCCACTCCCTTCCTTCCTGTCTTCCCCATGATGCTATATTCCAGCATCTGGACTGTATCTCTCAGAGAGGCTGTTTATTCTGCTGCTTACTGTTTTGCCATCTTCCCAGGAGCCTCAAACATATTTTTAAACTGAGCATGGTGGTGCATGCCTGTAATCCCAGCACTTGAAAAGCTGAACCAGGAGGACTGCCATGAGTTCAAGGCCAACCTGGACTACATAGTGAATTCAAGACCAGCCTGGACTACATGGAGATCCTATCTCAATAAACAAAAAAAAATAAAAAACAAAAATCCAAAATTGATTTTTTATCTCAGACATTGTAGTTTCCAACTCTGGAAGTTCAATGAGGATCTTTACATTTTCTGTCTCTAACATGTTATGTCTTCCAATCTCTTGAGCATATGAAATACACTGTTTTGTTCTGTGGGTTTTCTTTTTGTGTGTGTGCGTTAGTGAAAGTCATTCCAGCGCGTATGGGTAAATTTTATGTTGTTATAAAATTGATTAACATTGCTCTCCATTAATTAAATCATGTGGCACTTTTGTTTTGGTTTGGTTTTCTTCCCCTCATCATTAGGAGTTACACTTTCCTACTTCTTTGCATGCCTAGTAATTTCTTCAGATGCCAGACATTGTGAATTTTACCTTATATGCTGAATAATTCTGTAGTCCTGAAAATACGATTGCGTTTTCTCCTAGATATGATTAAGTTACTTAGAAACAGTCTGACCTTTTCAGGTTTTGCTTTTTAGCTTTGTCAAGCTAAGCTAGAGTAACATTTAGGTTATGGCTAATTTACCGTACTATTAAGACAAAACCCTTCAAAAATCAGGCCTGGTGGCACACGCCTGTAATCCCAGCTCCTTGGGAGGCTGACACAAGAAAGATCAAATTCAAAGTCAGCCTGGGCAACATAGCAAGAATTTGTTTCAAAACAAAATTTTTAAAAAGAGGTCAGGGGATATAGCTCAGTGGTAGAGGATTTGCCTGGCAGATGCTCATCTCTGGGTTCCAGCCTGGTGCCACAGATGGGGGAAGATCTCACAGTGACCAGCCTCTCTCAACTGAAGGATACCACAGAGCTCTGCCTGGGTTCTCCCTTCCTGCCCTGCAGCTGGGAAACTCTCTAAGTAGCAAGCCAGCACAATCACAGAGTTTACCTCATTTGTTTCCCACCTCTCAGGTATCATTCCCCTTTGCTAACCAATGTCCAAATCTACAAAACCACTGTTTTGTATATTTTATTTGCTTTTTTTGGTTGTTCCTGGCAGGAAGGTAACTCTAGACCCTGTTACTCTTTCACCAGAAATAGAGAACCAATTTTTTGGGGGGGAGGAGTTCCTCTATTCCTCTGTTTTTCTAAATTATTTTAGAGTAACACTTAAATAACACAGTATTTCACTGACATATTTTAGTACAACTCTCCAAAAATAGATTTTCCCCCATGTAATTATGTAACTTTCATATATATCAAATTTAACAATAAATAATTCCTTGATATGATCCACTACCCAGTCCATATGATAATTTCTCCACTTTCTAAAAAATTCTCTTTAATGCTAGCTTTAATGAACGCTATTCTGAGGGGTATGATGCTAAGTGCCTGACATCTACTACCGCATTGAGTCCTCAGTAGTGCTGTGAGATAAGTATTATTATTACTCCCATTTTGTTGAGGACACCAAACTTCAAAGATTTTGAACTCAGTAGATGGTAGAAGTAGGTCTCTGATCCCAAAGGTACTGCTCTTAATCATTATGCTTCCCAGTCCTTTCAGGAGTTATCAACATATGAAGTCATATGATAACAATGCTTAATTTAAATGTTATCAAGGGGTAAAGACCTGAGAAAATTAATAATGCTTTATTATTTGAAATCCATTACAATAGAATCCACTTGATAATTTTTTTTTCAATTTTTTGTTGAGATGGAATCTCACTATGTTGCCCAGGCTGGTAGTAACCTGTAGGCTCAACTGATAATCCCATTTCAGCCTCCAAGTATCTGTGTCTACGAACATGTGCCAACCTGTAAGATTTAACCTGATTATTTTTTAAAATATGGTTTTCTAACCTAAAAGCAAATTTTATTTGAAAAGTAAGAAACATGGTCAAAATAAAAATTAATAAAATCAAATTACAAAATGCAATTCTGCAAATTCTGCATAATAAATAATGTACAACGTTCTACAGTATTTATCAAGTAGAAATACTTCATACCTGTGCTGTCCAATGCAGTAGACAGTAATCATATATTACCACTAAGTACATGAAATGTTGTCTAGTGAAACTGTGAGAAAACAAATTTTTTTCTTTAATTTTGATTAGCTTACATCTAAATTGTAATTAATTGTAATAATTAATTGCATGCAGGCTATCTGCATGGCTGGTCTGAGAGTTCACTGAAAAAAGGAATACGTTTGTCATCTTCATTTCCAGATCCCTGGTATTTATTAGATGCATTGTGTTTAAGTGTAGCAGACTGTGTTTGTGGAATTTTCTAGATGTGTCCAGGTAAATTTTCTAAATATCTCAGGTTGACAAAAGGTTACACACTACAGACTAGTAGATTGTATCCTTTTTCTATTTTGATTTATAAAACAGATGAAATATCTACTTATTTACTCACCAAACATGTTCTGAGTTTGTACATACTTCAATTACTCAGATCTCAGGATATGATGAAAACTAAGACCCACTTTCTGATATCAAGAATCACTCAATTTCATAAAATATACATACAATTACTCTACAAAGAAGAATATTTTAAACTGGTAAAATAATACAAACCACCACAGAAGATAAACATCTGAGGGTGGGAAGAGGTTTTACATACTGAACAGTAAGCTTACCAATTGAATGACAGCAGGAGGGTAAAAAGGTATTGAAAGCACAACAAACAGCATATACAAAGGAATAAAGACACAAGATATGGCACTGGATGTGGTGGCACATGCCTATAATCTCAGCACTTCAGAGGCTGAGGCAGGCAGATCCTCACAAGTTTCAAGGCCTGTATGGGCTGCATAGTGAGTTCAAGGCCAACCTGAACTACATAAGGAGACCCTGTCTCAAAACATTAAAAAAAAAAAAAACAGATATGGCTTGTAGGTTGAAAAAAAGTATTTCTTTGTGAATAGAATGTGGGAAAAGAGATAGGAAGGAAAGGCAGAGACAAAAGAGCTAAACTAAAACACACATTCAAGGTTGGGCATGGTAGTACATGCCTGTAATTCCAGCACTCTGGGAGACTAAGGCAGGATGATCCCAGCAAGTTCAAGGCCAGCCTGAACTGCATAGCAAAACCCTGTCTCAAAAAGATCAATCAATCAATCAATCAATCATACATTCAAACTAGATTCTAATGCTCTTTGTATACCACATTAGAATACTAACTCAATCCTACTAAGAGAATAGGCAAGTAAGGTACTGACATTTCTTTTTCAAAAGGAAGAAAAAGGCTGGGGCTAAACATTTTGAAATTGGGGAAATACAATCATTTAATGCATTATTTGTTTTAGTTGTTATTACTAACAATTATATTTAATGAGAATCTTTTTTTTTTTTTTTTTTGGCACCAGGGATTGAACTCACAACCTCACATCTGTCAGGCAGGCACATAACCCGCTAAGCCTAACTCCTGGCCCTAGTTTTTTGAGACAGGGTCACACTATGTAGTTCAGGCCGGCCTTGCACTCAGGCCTTGCACTCACGTAACCCAAGTCAGCCTCAAACTCACAAAGCTCCTCCTACCTCAGCCTCCCAAGTGCTGGGATTAAAGGCGTGTGCCACCACGCCTGGCTCTTTTAATGAGAATTTTTTATAGCCTAGCCACTTGGCATATCCTTATTAATCTTTGCACGACCCCCTATGAGATAAGCATTATTTACATTTGCAAATGGAAAAAACACAGGTTCAAAGAGATTAAGTATCTTGCTCAACAATGGAGTTGGGTTTTAGAATATAGATCTGTCTAAACTCTAGCCTGTGCTGCTCAGTGCTAGAAATTAAAGTTCAAATGTCCATTAAATTGAGCTGCTGACGTGTCTTTCAATCAAAAACAAGACACTGGAGTAAACTATATGCTGTCTTAATTAAATTTTCTCTTAAAACATAATGAGCCATCAGAATAATGCAGAAGTATACAAAACCAGACATTAATGTTAATTATAGTTTTAAAGTTAATACTCAGACACATCCATTAGTGACAGTTATAGTGACTTTTCATACAGTAGTGAAAATGAAGTGGTTTCTACAGACTTTTAAACATAAAATAATTGCCAGGTGTGGTGGTGCATGCCTATAATCACAGCATGTGGGAGGCTAAGACAGGAAGATCGCCTTGAGTTCAAGGCCAGCCTGAACTACAAAGACCTTGTCTCAAAAAACCAAATAGTTAACTGATAAATTAAACATAAAATAACTAAAAGAATCAAGCATTTAATCATATCAACTACATATTTTAAATATTAAAAACATTTTATTTATGGCTTATAAGCTACAGTTTCTTAGTCGAATTCACCCACAATAGTAAAAATGACAATAATCATGAGGCTAGGGATATAGTTCAGAGGTAGAGTGTATGTATGAGTCTCTGGGTTTGATCACCTGCAGAAAAAAAAGAAAAGAAAAAAAAAACTGTAAAACAGGGCCACAGACAGCTTAGCAGCACAGCACCTGCCTGGCAAGCACAAGGTCCTGAGTTCAATTCCCAATACCTAAATAAATAAATAAATAAATAAAACAAAAAAACCCAGAAAACCAATGCTTAGTTGTAACAAACTGCCAGATTTACATAAAACCTGTAATATTTGACTGGGGGCATAGTTCAGTTGTAGAGCTCTTATCTGGCATACAGAAGGCCCTGAGTTTGACCATCAGCGCAGCAAAAAATATACAAAAACACCTGTATATCATGGTACATGCCTGTAATCCCAGCCACTGAAGAGGCTGAAGAAGAAGGACCACAAGTTTGAGGCCAGTCTGGGCAATTCAAAAATACAAAATAAGAAGGGCTGGGGATGTGCCTCAGTGCAAGACCCTAGGTTCAACCCTCAGTGCTGCATAACCGCATAAATAAATAACCTGAATACTCCAGAGCAAAGATACTAGACTTGTAGTAACAATACAAGTATTTGCAATATAAAAGCTTAAACTATACATGTAATAATACAAATAGACACACTAAAGAGTTTACATTTGAAGTTCTGTAAGAGACTTAAAAATGAAAAACCAACTCAGAAACTGTAAATACAATTAATTTATATAACAAAAAAAAGAAAGTTCTCTGAGTTAAAAATACAAATGCATGTAAACATGTTGTTTTTGTTTATGCAGCTACATTCTCTCTGCCAGGAAAAAACACCTGACTTTTTCTTTAGGAACTAATATCTCCCACTCTTGTATTATGTGATTTTGAAACCATGTTCCCCTTTGTCCCAATCCATAGCGGAAATAAAATCTAAGCCTGGCCACACAAAGTGTTCCATCATCCTGGGCACTGCTTCTAGGATAGGCAAAGACCCACTGAAGCCAATGAGACAACCTTACAGGAGTTTACTAGAGTAGTAGAAAAAGGGAAATTGTCTTTCTTCTGGGGCTTCGGAGGTTAAGGATGTAAACCTAGGGCTTTTGCTACAACCCTTCCCAGCGAATCTGACACCACAGACTACTTTTCACACTGATTCCCAAATATGAAAAAGGAACTAGTGATTCCATGTTGGGAGAGGAAAAGATAAATTACAAAGTGACTTTTAATGCTATATTTCTATAATGTTTCCATTTTAAAAAAAAATAAGCACACACAACTTTTTTCTTTAAGGGTCTTGCTATGCAGTTCAGGCTGGCCCTGAACTCACCATGTAGCTCAGCTGGTCTCAAAGTCACAGCAATCCTGCTTCAACCTCCTGAGTGCTGGGATTACAGGCATGCACCACCATGCCCGGCCACATTACTTTTATAATAGGAAATATAAAACATTTAAAGATACTGTCCCTGTGTTTTCTTCTCAAATGCTCTGATTTTAATATTTAATGTACTAAAAGCATTAGCAATTCTCTTACAATTTACCAAAGCAAACAGAAGTTCTATCTAAAAAGAAGTTCCCTTTTTCTTTGGCACAAAATAAAGCTATTTTTATTTTGACTGGGGGAAAAAAGTTGCAAATGCTAAATCTTTTTCAAAAACTGGTTCTCATATAAAAAAGAATATATTAAACAACTTTATATATGGGAAAATGGTTAAGCAAGAGCTCCAGCCACTGGAAAATAGCTCAAGAGGTTAATCTAACTTTAAAGTTTAAAAGTGGAAAAATTATATTAGAAAAAAAGTCAATTACGTTAGTCCTATCCCAGCACAGTGGTGCACACTTGTAATCTCGGCTACTCAGGAGAGGAAGGCTAGAGGATCACAAGTTCAAAGCCAGCTTGGGGTCAACTTAGTGAGATTGTGTCTCAAAAAGGTCTGGGGATGCTGCTTGCTGGCAGATCACTTGCCAAGCATGAATGAGGCCCTGGGTTCATTCCCCACAATAAGGGGGAAATTTACATACATATATATATTTCTAAACGTAAATTCTGAAGACATTTATAATTATTTTACATAAAATTGAATTATACAAGAAATTACCATGCCATTGGTTCTTTTTTAAATATAGAAAAGTCAGTTTCAAGATGTGGGCTTTGGAGGAATAAAAAAGTTCACTGAACAAAGCTGGACATGGTGACAGGCACCTGTAATACAAGCTACTCTGGAAGCTAAGGTAGGACAATCCCGAGTCCAGGAGTACAAGGCCGGCCTCGACAGCACAGTGTGATCCAATCTCAAAAACAAAAAAGTTTGCTAAATTTAGTAAACCTTCTATAGACTATATAGAATTCAGTTATAAAGGCTATCTTTGTTGCTGTCTTCCTATATACTCTATAGATTACATTGTTCTCTTCCTTTTATTAGTTCCTATTACTCATTTTCTTTTACCCCTAGCACAGAAGCTATGTCTGAATCTGTGCTTTTTGTCAATATTATTTTGTATCTTCTGAACTTCAGTAGGACATGCAGGTGTCATCGACACTTTCCTCACATAAGTAGATGGCTGGAATAATGTTCTGTAACTGGGAGACACTCTCAGAGACTTACCAAACAAGGAGGCAAAGACTAGTTCATGGGCAACTGGCGGTAGATTCGAACATTTTTAGGATAAGCACTATTCAACAAATGCATTCTCTACACCAAAAAGTCAGCACGTTGGTCATCCTGGTCAACATTTTTGTCTCAGGATGCTTAAATCTTATTAATTTGTTATATGGTTCAATGAAACCTATTCTCCTAAACTATCAGCCCCCAACTTGTTTCATCTTACCTGTCAACTCCTTTCTAATATAGCCAACTTGACCCGACGGGGTATTTTAACGTAAACAAAGGTGTATAAGTCAAAGAAGCCACCCGGAAGATCTGATAGCAACATCGACTTAGAAAATAATGGAAGAAAAATGGATCTTTCCAAGGTAAGACGAGAAGAATAAAATATTTTACTTCTATCTCTTAGCAACAAAATGTTTACCAACTTACGTTTACAGTAGCTACAATATTTTTCAGGCATCTAAAAATGAAGAAACTATAAACTCTAAAATCACAGCGATGACAAGAACAGTCCGTCTTAAAGTCTTCCAACATTCACACAGAATCAATAATACCCGGCTGATTCTCAAAACATCGTAAAATGGTCTAGTACCGGATGGTGAGAAACAAACTTGAGAGAGGGAAGGGTTGGAAAGTAGAGAGAGACAGACACGCGCACACACAATGGGATGAGAGGAGGAGGAGGTGGTGCTGGAAAACAAAAACTATCCGAGAAGCCTACACTTTGTTTTGCTCCTTCAAAGCAGTGATTTTCCGTTTTTTGGAGTCAGTGGTTACTATGGACTCCCTACCAGAGTAAGCTCCGGGGCCCGCTTCCGATCACATCCACAAAATTCCCGGGGGAATAGCCCCGGCGCCCGCGAGCCGAGGGACAGCGGCGCCCGGGAAACCCCGCGGCGGGGAAGCCGGCACTGGGAGAAGTTCTGAGGCACAGGGGCGGGGCGCGGAGTAAGGTGAAGGAAAGCGGGGAACGCGAGGTAGGCAGGACTAGGACGCCTCTCAGCACCCCGAGCCGAGTGTGTCAGGGACAAACAGCTAGCTACCTCGCCGGCACCGAGAAGTCGCCGCATCCCCGGGGCACCCGACAAATGACTGACCCGGAGGCCAGGTCCCTGAAGTTGTTCCACCACCCTCTTCACCTTCTTTAAATGGCTGTCACACTTTCACCCTTTAGAGTTTTGGACTCACCCGCTCACGCGCGAGTCTTCGCAGCTGGGTAGAAGCCGCCTCTGAAAACCATAGAGACTGAGTGCCAGTCGAGGCCAACCTCTCCTCCACCGCCCACCGCCACGTGACTCCTAGACGCGGAGCCTGTCGGGATCGTAGCGAAACAAACGAGGCGGGGGGAGGGGGGTACTAAGTGGAGCGGGGAGGGGCGAGGGAAGGGACTGGCCACACCCGAACTCGGCCCCGCCCCTTCTCCCTTTAGGCGGGAGAGCAGGAGCCCGCCCAGATGCCTTGGGGCGTTGCTTCTGCTTTTCCTGCTCCACCAGGGGCAGGAGCGACTGTTAAGTGTGTTGTGCTCTTCACCCTCGGCTTGGTACACGTTTTAAGTGTCGGCTAACCAAAAAACAGAGTGAGTGAAGAGGAAACTGGATCATAGTGAGGTGGAGAATTGTTCCCAACTGCCCTTTGGCTGAAACTTCTAGTAAAATTTCTCCGTTTCATAATCTTTTTCTCAGAATAGGGAAAAAAAGAAAATTAAATCAATATAAATACTGAACAAAAATCAACTTTGAAGAATTAGTGAAAAACATCTTAAATTAAAAAAAAGAATTGGCAAAGTTTATTCTTGCCTTTAGGCCATAACCGTCTGTATAAGACTATAACCAGCCCGGCATTGTGGCACATGCCTATAATCCCAGCACTCAGGAGGTGGAGGCAGGAGGATTGCCGTGAGTTTGAGGCCAGCCTGGGCTACAAAGTGAGTTCAAGGCTATCCTGAACTATATAGTGAAACCCTGTCTTAAAAAAAAAAAAAAGGAAGGAAGAAAGGAACAAGAAAGAAAGAAAGAAATCAGTCCACTAACCCAATATTATCTTTCAGATTTCTGTGCAAGGTGGTTCTCCATCATGTGAACATACAATATCACTAACTGGGATTTATGTGGCCTATACAAACTAATAATAAGACTCCTCTTGTAGCCAGTAAAATTTGAAGTCAAAAATTTTTTCAATAACATATATTGAATGCCTACTGTACACAAGTCTCATAACAAGTGCAACTTATAAAAGTTCAACTTATAAAACTCATAACAATTTATAAAACTGTATAAGCTCAGTCCCTGTCCTTGAGTAGCTTGTATACAGAATCCATGAGAGGTTCCTCTCAGGACCTCTCCTGTGCACAGAAATCTGCAGATGCTCAAGTTTCTCGTATTAAATAGCATAGTATTTGCATATGATATGTGAGTGTACTCTGGAATACGTTAAATCATCTCTGTAATTCTTAACACAATGTAAATGCTATGCGAATACTGTACTGTATTGTTTAGAACAGTAGTGGCAAACCTATGGCACTCATAAGCAGTGCCCCTTTTGTTTTTCTTTTAGGACAAAAGATGTCAATGTATGAGTTTCTAAACTAAAACCTCAGTATTCAGGTTTAATTGCAGTGTCAGCACTTTGTGGTAAATAAGTGGATTTGGGGTTGTAGTGTTGGTACTTGTTGCTAAAAGTTTTGCCATCACTGGTTTAAGGAATAACGGGGGAAAAAATCTGCCAAAGTTGACCGGAGACACAATATATTTAATCCTTGGTTGGTTGAATCCACAGATGCAGGACTCACAGAAACAGGACCAACTACATATAATGAGACTCTCACCTAGGTAAAAATATACTATGTATTGTATCTTTTTGCTGGCTGTGGTGGTGCATGCCTGTAACTTGGGAGGCTGAACCAGGAAGATTGCCGAAAATAATATAAATAAATATGTGTGTGTGTGTGTGTGTGTGTGTGTGTAAATATATATATTGTCAAGTCCAATAGTTCCCAAACCAGTTTGATAATCAAATCCCTCCAAATTCTTTGGGAATATTTTTAAAATACAGATTATGGAATCACGAGATACCATATACTCTTTCAGTGAACCAAAATATTGTTCAGGAACCTGAATTATAAAAGTCCCAGGTGATTCTCATGCAATAGTGGAATTGGGAATGAACACTAAACATCATATATGCGACAAAGAAATTAAATAAGTCTTTACCTACAACGCCATCATATAAAATATCATTTCTATTGATTTCACCTTTTTTATTTCAAAGGTATATTGTGTTAAAACATTGATTATCAAGAGACAATATTTTGGGGCTGGGAGTTTGGCTCAGTGACTAAAGTGCCAGTCTGCCAGGCGCGAGGTGGTGAGTTCAATCCCTGGTGCCGCAAAAAAAAAAAAAAAAAGCGAGACAATATTTTATTTCACTCAGTTAAAATAGAAATTGTGCTTATTTCAAACATTTTCTAGTTCATCTACCTTTATCACATACATAAAAACTATGTGAGGTGTTATCACTGTACAGTCCAACATGTCATACCCTGTAAAAAGAAAAATCTCTTTTGTGACTCACATCTGACTGCAAAAAAAAAAATGTAATTTCACAAAGCAATGATTCTATTTCTTTGAAATGAATTCATTGTAATGTCCTATGCTTTATTATATTTATCTTCATGGTTCTGTAAATTATAGTCTTTCAAAATCTATGCAGTCTTTCATCACAAAATCCTTTTTTCTTTCACAGTGCTGGAGAGCTGTGAAAGTGCTGAGCTATATCCCCAGCCCACAAATTTCTTTTTTTTCTTTTAAATTTTTATTTTTATTATCACATGCTTGCAGTGCATAGTGAATGCATTCCTCATGGGGAGTTGATACATGTATATCCATCTTCATTCTTCTTACATTAACTTCCTTTCCCCTCCCTCCATCTCTTGCTCCTTTCCCATTTGCAAAAGATCTATGTCCCTGTTTCCTATTCTCTTTTATTTTGCTCTTTATTTATGCTTTGGGTTTCTCATATAAGAGAAACCGTGATATTTAAGCTTCTGTGTCTGATTTATTTCACTTAACATTATGGTCTCAAGGTGCATTCATTTCCCTACAAATGACTCAAATTTGTCCTTCTTTATAGCAAAACTCCATCCACAAATTTCTTTTGAGAATATGTTATACTGTAGTACCTATCTAGAGACTTAGCTGTTGTAGTGAATGTTCTTTCTTTACAATTGTGGCCTGAAATAATTATAGTCAATTAAATAAGAGAAAACAATTTTTAAAGCTTAAAAATATTTCCTTTCTTTTTACCACAAGGGAGATGAGGGAGATCAACTAAATAAGCTATGAACATGATGGTTTATAAAAATTTAAATATATTCATTTTATGATGGAAGCTAACTTCAAAATTAAAGAATTCTCATCCAGATTTTTATTTATAACCATGTGTCAACACCAAAAGGAACCAGAGCCTTTTGGAGAACTGGCTGACTTCAGGGCTTCGGCAGAATGGTACAAGATGACCTGGAACATTGTATTGTGGCCAAAAGTAAGACTAGGCAGATCCTTGTCAGAAGGAACCAGCTTGAAGGTTTTCTCACTGGCCAAATCTGGTATCAATTTTGTTCAGTGGATTATAATTCATTGCTACTCTAGCAATGAACAAAACTAGAATTCATTCCCTATGCTAATAGAAAACAGACACACAGACAGAGAGACAGGCAGACATGTGAGGGATGAGGGGAAGGCTGCTTTCCTGAAAGTAGAAGTTCCACTGATAAAGCCAGAGAAAGCAGTAGAGTTGGAGAGTCAGAATTTTGAAACAATCATAATAAAGATTGGACAAATATCACCAGCGGATACTAAATGCGGAGAGGAGTAAAGTTTTAGGAGAAGCAGGATATTTTCATAACAGGACCAAGAAAATGAGAGAACTAGCTGTACTAGAAGGGCCTAAGGAGACTTGAAAATTAAAGGCATTGCATGATCCTAAATTGAAACTTCTACCAATGGGAGAAATTCTATAAAAGATTTATTGGAACAGTTGACGAAATTGGAATATGGACAAGCCAGGTGTGGTGGTGCATGCCTGTAATACCAGCACTTAGGAGACTGGGGCAGGAGGCTCTCCACAAGTTTGAGCCAGCCTGTACTACATAGTGAGTTCAAGGTGACCCTGAAATACATAGTGAGACCCTGTGCCCCACCAATACTAGAATTAAAGTAGTTTTATATTTGATAACCGTGTGGTGGTTATCTAGAAGAATACCTTTTTTCTTATTAAGTTAACATTAAGTATGAAGAGGTAAAAAGGGCATGACATGTTCAACCTATTCTCAAAAGGGTCAGAATAAATTATATATATATATGGAGAAAATGATAAGTTTAAATTGTTTTTATGAAGAAAAATAATTAATAGTTAAGGGTTCCACAGTTTCTCTCTTGTAGTTCATTTTAAAATGGGCTAGGCATGAGTCAGTAGAAGCCATGCTAGGCCCGGGAGGATTAACAAGAAGAACAAGAAGCCAAATTTGCCCTTCCTGTGAGCCAACTGGCGCATGGGCTGGGAGACAAGAACACACCCCACCCCACCCCCATAAGCAACTGACTGAATTTGGAGGACAGGCTGAGTTGATAGCATCTGAGGTACTAAGACAACTTAATGCTTGCATTGTTTGATCGTAGACCTAAGGCCAGTAGTCTGAGCATCTACTAAGAGGATAACAATATGCAATATAGCAAATATAGGGGATTCTTTTCTGTCTTGTTTTTGAAATCCAATATTCTGGGTTTTTTTTGTTGTTGTTCTGTTTTATTGTTTTGTTTTATTCAATGTTCTGTTTTGATTGGTTTCGTTCTGTTCTGTTTGATTTTATTACATTGGATGGTATGGGCAGCAATTTTGAAGGCAACAAGAGGCATTATGGTAGCCATTGTTGATTTCCTATTATCCTGTTTTGAAATTCTGTATCAGTTTCATTGTTTTGTTTTGACTGGCTTTATTCTGTTTTATTTCATTTGGTTTTATTCTCTTTAAAATATGCTTTCATTTTTTTGTTTTGATTGGTTTTATTCTGTTTTGTTTTGTTTTATTTTATTATGTCTGATGGTATAGACAGCTATTTTGAAGAAAACAAGAGGCATTATGGTAACCATTGTTGATTTCCTATTATCTTGTTTTGAAATCCTGTATTGCTTTCATTGTGCTGTTCTGATTAGCTTTATTCAGTTTTGTTTTTATTTTATTCTCTTTAAAATAAAAAAAAGACAATAAAATGGGCTAGGGTGTTCATTAACCTTTTGTTTTTAACCATTTTATTTCCACTTTCATAGGGTTAGGTGATTCTTGCCTTTGCAATTTTAGTTGATTAAACACTACCAATAAGAAGAAAAGCAGCAGAATTTACAAATGTCCAGAAAAGTATTTTTGTTTTTGTTTTTGTTTTGTTTTGACTATACTGGAGATGGAACCCAGGACTTTTGTGCTAAACTACATCTCCAGTTCTTTCCCAACACTTTTAAATTTTATTTTGAGGCAGGAGGTAAGTGAATCCTCCTACCTCTACTTCCCAGGGACTGGCCAAAAATTTTCTAATCTCAGTTCCAGAAACTTTTCATATTTGCAGGTAAAATTTGACTTTAGATGGTTTAAGAAGTTGACTAATTGAGCCAATTATCTACTGGAGGAGTCAAGGTTAAAGGAGAAAAAGTAAAATTAATACATTTGTTCTAGTAGATTTTCAATCTCCTATAAGCATCATCTAAATTATCTCTAAGATAATTGTTATTTTCTCTAACTTTTAGCTTGAGTTATAACTCTTAAACATTGCTTTTAATTCC
Source organism: Dasyprocta punctata (assembly GCA_004363535.1). NCBI lineage: Eukaryota > Metazoa > Chordata > Mammalia > Rodentia > Dasyproctidae > Dasyprocta > Dasyprocta punctata. The sequence goes on along the minus strand of RJWM01004529.1, from coordinate 17,519 downwards.
AAAATTATACATTTCTTAAATTCAAGTAATTGGGAAGTATTTGAAATAAAAACATCCTATTCTCTAAAGCTGCCCACAATGACAACTGCATTTAATTTTTGTGTCCCCTTTTTCTTTTCTTTTTCTTTCTTTCTTTCTTTTTTGTTTTTGTTTTTGTTTTTGTTTTTGCTTTTCTTTTTTTGAAACAGGGTCTCACTATATAGTTCAGGATGACCTTGGACTCACTATGTAGCTCAGACTAGCCTCAAACTCACAGCCATCCTCCTGCTTCAGCCTCCCGAGTCCTGGGATTACAGGCATGCACCACCATGCCTAGCTCAACTTTTATATCCTTCTAGACTTTTTTCTATACTTTTATCGATGTGTGTATGTGTATATGTACATAGGTCTTTGTGGTTGGAAGTAATTCTGTGCAGCATAGTTTTTTTTGTTTCTTTTTAATAGTTAAATTAATGTTTATTTTGTGCAAGTTGTGCATGTGTACTTTAATATGTAGTTTTAAAGTCAAATAAATCAACTAGTAAAAATTTTATTGTTATTTAGTACATTCATTATGTAATACATTCACATGGTTTAAAATTCAGAAAGTACAAAGATGTATAAACATTTTCCTCCTACTTTTGTCCCTGAGACATCCAAATCTGCCCATAAGCAATGAGTGACATCAGTTTTCGTGCATTTTTTATTCACATACAAATATAGATAGCCAGACATTGTGCTGCATGCCTGTAATCCCAGAACCTGAGAGGCTGAAGCAGGAAAATTACTGTGAGTTAAAGTTTGATGCCACCCTGGGCTACAAAGTGAGTTCAAGGCCAGCCTGAACTGCATAGTGAAATCCTCTCTTAGAAAGAAAAAACAAAGCAAGTATACACATGCCTGCATACAGGTGCACACACACACTTTGAGTATCTTTTCATATAACTATGAAAAGGGCTGCTTTAGCTTTTTTATATCGCTACACAGTATTTCATTTTGTGTATATGCCTTTATTTAACCAGTCTCCTGATTTATGTAATCAGAAAATTAGATGGTTTCTAATTCTTGCTCTTACATATAGCCTATGATGAATAATCTTGAAGATACATCATTTTGCCTTTGTGTGAGTCTATGGAATAAACTCCTGTAAGTGGACTCCCAGATTGGTTTCAACAGAATTTGTGGTAGAAATGTGGAGTTCATCCGGGTGTGGTGGCACATTCCTATAATCCCAGTACTGGGGAGGCTGAGGCAGGAGGATCACTGCAAGTTCGAGGCCAGCTTGAGCTACAAAGTGAGCCCAAGGTCAGCCTGAACTGCAGTGAACCCTGTCTCAAAAAAAAAAAAAAAAAAGTACAGTGCAGGATATTTTTAGAGAGTGCCCTTGGGTCCAACAGTCATGGACAAGAGAAAGAGGAAGCGGAATTAGGCAGAGGCTGAAGTTGACCTGTGATGAACCCATGCAGCTTCATGAACCCACAGGGAAGTTATGGAGCTGAAATGACTCATCAGAGCTGCACTGCACCGAGTGAATGTGGTAAGGCCTTTATATCAGTCATAGGATGTGGGCTGCCCCGGAAAGCATGTTCAGTGAGGCTGCTCTTTGCAGCTGAGGCAAAATTTGAAGGGACTGATGTTTGAAGATTGCTTGTTGGGGAGGCAATAAGATCTCTCTGAAAAGAATATCTGTATTTTTTCATTTTGATAGAGTCCACCAAATTGGCACGCCAGTTTACACTCTACAAGCGATGCATGAAAATGTGTTTGCCCATTATCCTCCCAAGCATGTGCTGTCAAACTTCTGTATATTTGCCAATCTGAATAGGTGAAGTGTGACATCCCAGTGTAGTTTTGATTTTTCTTTACAACTTTTTTTCTGGGCATGGTGGTGCAAGCAGAGGTAAGAGGATCACTGCAAGTGGGGCCAGTCTGGGCCATGTTGTGAGTTCAAGGCCATAGTGGACTACATAGAAAGACCTTGTCACCCCACCAAAAAACCAACCAACCAACCAATCAGTCAATCAGTTTGTCAATAAAACTGTTTGAATTTTGAGGGAAGGTTAGCTTCTTTGTATGTGCTTAAGACCAATATGTCTTTTTCTCTGAATTGTCTGTATACTTTGCACATTTTCCTACTATATTGAATTTTTTTGAAGTGGTATGTAGGAACTCTTTGTTGGGCAAAGTAGCCATACTTTCACCACACAAGCTTCCAAAATACCATATAATCATATTTCATTAAATTAATATTTTGTGTTTACATGACTACGACTGTGTAAATGTTATTGACAAATGAGACTATAGTTATTGACTATGTAGACTACTATAGTTACATTTCCTGTATCGTTTGCTGTTTTCCTTTGGTTAATAGTTGATGCTTTACTCTTTTTTTGCTTAGCTTTTTTTTTTCTGCGTCTATCACAAATTCTTCATCAGCTCTTCAACAGATGTACAACAGTCTCTACTACTAACATCTTTTGCCTGAATTATTGGAATAATTGCTTCCTTATTAAGCAAGACAATAGCTTCCTTATGATCTCCTTCTTTCTACCATTATCTGCCTATCATATTCTCAAACAACAGCAAGTGACTCATTTAAAATGTAAGCCAGTGATTTCCTTCCAACAGTGACTCTCAATTTTCTTTAGAGTAAACAGTGAGTTACTCTACAGGACCCTCCCTACCAGATCTAACTTCCCCACTCACACTGTACCTCTCTGACCCCACAGTCTACTGATCCTTCTCTTCATCTCTCACACTACTCTACCCCCACTGATGTTTCCCTTCACCTGGAAAATCTTCTGCCACAGATCCACAGGCTTAATTCCCTGATTTCCCTCATGTTTTGGCCAAGATGTCACAAGAAGGTCTACACATCTGTGCTGACTACCATATTTAAAATTGTGATACATTGCTGGCCTGGTGGCACATGCCTATAATCCTAGCACTTGGGAGGTTGAGTCAGGAGGATTGGCTCAAATTCCAGGCCAGCCTCAGTTACATAGTGAGTTCAAGGACAACCTGAACAGCATAACAAGAGCCTGTCTCAAAAAATTGTAATTTATTCTTTTCCCTATCTATAACAATTTCTAGAACAATTTCCATCCTTTTCCCTTAATTTACCTTTTCTTTTTTTATCCCCTTTATTGCCTTCTAATACATTCCAGTTTATTTATTTATTTAGTATCTTTCTTTGTTAGAGTGAAGGCTCTGTGAAAGTAGTTTCACATGTGTGTCTCAAACAGATACTCATATTTATTGTGAATGAATATCTCTCAATGAATATCTTTTCTCTTAAAATGTCCATACTCATCAGAAAAGCTGCCACTTCCAACTTTTACTCCACTCAGAATCCCTATCTTTTTGTTCCAATCTCTACCATTTGTTTTCTTGGCCTGGCATTTGCTCGTATTATGGCCTGGTCCTCATTATCAATTGAGAAATTCCTTTCATCTCTCCTATGGATCTCCTAGTACCTGGATTCTTTGTCTGGTTTTTTATTTTCCCCTTGTTTTTCAATGAGCATTTATTTTTTGTTATTCCTTCTTTTTGAGAGTAGCCTCTTAAGGAAGAATCTAAAGTTCTTGAGATCTCATACATCTGAAATTTTCTTTAGGCCAGCTGTATGCTTAATTGATAGCATGACTTGGTATAGACATGTAAATTAGAAATACTTTCATTTGAGAATTTTAAAGACACTGCATTACTATCTCCTAGCTTCCAGTGTTGGTCTCAAGTGTGATGTAATTTTGATTCTTAATTTTTTATGTGCTGTTTGTTCATTTGTTTTCTTTGAAAGTTCATACGGTCTTCTCTATTTGTCCCCCAGTATATGATGTGCTATGTTGCCAGCCTTTTTCTTGCTTAATGTGATGCACCCCCACCTTGGGTCCTTAATCAAAGAACTTCCATCCTTTGGTTCTAGGAAACCATTTTATTTCTATAGTAACTTTCTCCTGGCCATTTTCTCTGCTCTCTCTAGAATTTCTTCATAATGTGGCACCTCTTCAAAAGTCACTCAGCAGGTTTCTGTCTCAAGTGCTATTTATTAGGCATAATTGGCATAATAGTATCCAAAAAGAATGAAAAGAAACAACTTATGGGGCTGGAGATGTAGCTCAGTGGTAGAACACTTGCTTAGCATGTGTGAATCCCTGGGCTCAATCCCCAGCACCACAAAAAAGAAGGAAACAGCATGTTCCAGAATTTAATAACACATACAAGGTTTTCATCAAGCAGCCAAAAGAGTCACAAAATTTTAAAAAGAAGCAAAATCAGTAGGCTGTCACTTTCTAAGAATAGCTGACCTAAAAGAGTTTGTGGGAAAAAATTGATATCATTTCCCCATTTAAGGACTATGAAATACCCTAAAACTTACACCAATGCCTGGTGCATTGTGGGAACTTGGTAAATATTAATTGGAAGAATGGATATATTTCACAAGTATTTTCCCTAAAGATTAATTAGATAATAGAATGCAAACACAGAGCCAGGCATGGTGGTGCACACCTTTAATCCCAGCATTCGAGAGGCTGAGGTAGGAGGAGCGTTGCAAGTTCAAGGCCATCTTGGGCTACAACGTGAGTGCAAGGCTGGCCTGAACTATATAGTGCGACCCTGCCTTAAAAAACTAGGGCTGGGAGTTTGGCTCAGCAGCTTAAGCGCCTGCCTAACAGCTGTGAGGTTGTGAGTTCAATCCTCAGTGCCAAAAAAAAAAAAAAAAAAAAATACTGCATACACACCCCAAGTGGCATTATCTCTGGAAAGTCCCTTATTTTTGACTCTTAAGCACTTAAACCAAAATCTAATATTTATGTGTTTGTCACGTGTACTTCCCCCTTAACCTGGACTCACAGATAACACTCACTCTGAAGAAAAGGGAATTAGTTCACTACAATACAAAGAACAGTTTTTGATATTACAACATTTAAATATCATTTTGATGTTGTCAGCAAGGCAGATAAAGTTTTCTGTTTTGTGTTTTGTTTTTTTTTTTAAGAGAGGGTCTTGCTATGTAGTTCAGGCTGTCCTTGATCTCATTATGTAACTGAGGCTGGCCTCAAATTTGCAGCAATCTTCCTGCCTTGACTTGCCAAGGGCTAGGATTACAGACGTGCACCACCATACTTAGTGTGGTAAAGTATTTTGATTAGATATTTTACAAAGTAAAGAGTTTTACAAAGTAAGGAGTTTGAAATATTAAAGAAAATTCAAAGCCAGGCGTGGTGGCACACTGCTGTAATCCCAGCACTTGGGAGGCTGAGGCAGGAGAATCGTTTGCAAGTTCGAGACCAGCCTGGGCTACAAAGTGAGCTCAAGGCCAGCCTGAACTGCATAGCAAGACCCTGTCTCAAAAAAACACCAAAAAAAGACAAAAAAAAAAAAAAAAAAAAAAAAAAAAAAAAAAAAAAAAAAAAAAGAAAGAAAGAAAGAAAGAAAAGCCAGTTCAAAATGGAGGCTCATTTGGATATACCTGTAATTCAACTTTGACAGAAACATAAGATATCTGTCAGGCCTAAGCATGAATGAAACTTAATCTTTACTTTTTTGTCAGCATGATTTGATAAAATTGAACCAATCAACAATAAATAAGCTTATATAGTTCTACTTGCCCTTAAAAGAATGTGTACTCTTAATAGCCAATCACAATAAAGATCCATGTAATTTCGCATTTATGTTTTATAAACTGTACTAAGCCTGCTGTGAGCTGAATTTCTTACCACATCGAGTTTGAATTCATCCCATTCATGAACTTTTCTTTTATGCAGAATAAAAAATTTAATATGATCTGATTTTTCTTTTTTTGAGTTTCACATTCAGAAATAGGAACCTTGAACTTTTCCTAACCCATGAGACCAGTATGTAATTATATGCTGGTATGCATGGATTTCATTGTGCTAACTTCTTTCTCCTGGACCACTGAATTCTGGGTATGCCTTTCTTGGATCCAAATCCCACCCCCATTGGTGCTGAGATTGATCACAGGGCCTTACATATGTTAGGCAAATGCCACAGCCCCCAACCTACCAGGCTCTGCTATTTTTGCATTTCAACCTTGCTGACTTCATGATGCCTGCCTAACAGCTGTGAGGTTGTGAGTTCATCATTGTTCTTGGTGAAGCTTCTTGGTAAGCTAACCTTACGTTTATAAAGGGAGGAAATCTGATTGTCTGGGTTTTTGAACAGTAGTAGAAACGCTGAGCCCCTTGTCATGGTTTAGATATAAAATGTCACTGAGAAGCCTCATATGTTCAGAGGTGGGGCTTTGGGGAGGTGATTGGATTATAGGGGTTCTGTACTCATAGATGGCTTCATTCACTGATGAGATTATTCCTGAATGCACTATTAAGAGATGGAGCCTACTGGGGGGTGGGGCGGGAGGGTCCACTGAGGGCCTGACCTGGAAAGCTGTATTCTTATCTCTAGTTCCTTCCTTCTCTCTATGCTTTCCTTCTTTGTCCACTGTGTGTTGAGAAGTTTTCTTCTGCCATGCCCTTCTGCTATGGTATTTCTGCCTTGGAGCCAGCCAACCATGGGCTGAAACCTCCAAAACCATAAGCCAAACTATACCTCTTCTATTTGTGTAGGTCAGGTATTTTGTCCCAGTAACAGGGAAGTGACTAATAATATAAAAGATCTTTTCCCTATCCCCTTCAAAAACCCATGTGTCCTACACATATACCCACTATAGACCAGGATCTTGTGATTTTTTGGAAACAAAGGATAATCTGAAATTGTGAGGGCCACTATGAAAAACATTTGGTTTAAAATGGTTCAATTTAGAATATCTTGAACCTCTCAGAAACAATGTACTATGGAATGCAGGACTTTCCAAAAGACAAAACAACTCAAAATAACTTATCTAAAGAAATCTTTACACATTGTCTTAGTTACTTTTCTCTTGTTGCTGGGACAAAATACCTGGCACAGCAAATGAAGGAAAGTAAGGTTTATTTAAACTGGATGTGGTGGCGCATGCCTTTAATCACAGCACTTGGGAGGCTGAGGTAGGAGGAGCATTGTGAGTTCAAGGCCAGCTTGGGCTACAACATGAGTGCAAGGCCGGCCTGAGCTACATAGTGCGACCCTGCCTCAAAAAACCAAGTCTGGGAGTTTGGCTCAGTGGCTTAAGCACCGGCCTGGCAGGTGCAAGGTTGTGAGTTTTATCCCCGGTGCTACAAAAAAAGAAAGAAAGAAAGGTTTATTTAGCTTATAGTTTGTGAAGGTTTCAGTCCATAATCAGCTGGCTCTAGGACAGGGTGGCATGGTACAGGGGCAACAGTTCATGGCAGCAGTCAACAAAAGCAGCCAGAGCACAAGGGGGAAAACAAGCCTCTTTCCTACTTTATATTGTACACAGGCCACACTCCTCCAGGACCAGTGTAGCACTCACAAAATCTCCTTGCCCTCCTCTTGCCCAGGATGGGGATGTTTACAAAGTAAGAACCCTGCCTCCCTGCTGAGTCTCTTAGTTAAACTTCTAAGCTTCTCAAGTTGACACAATGTATCAGCCATAACACACATTAATGAAAAATGAAAGGTTAAAAGTCAGACTGTTAACTCCTAACTCCTTGGCTCCACTGTACCCTCTACTATTATTCTGAATCCACTGACACTTTTGATTACTCTTCCTTCCCACCTAAGCTTCCTCAATGCCAGCTTCCCCTAAAAATGACTCCTGCAAATGAACTTCAAATTTTGTAGTACCTGTCACAGCTGAATTTAAACCTAGCAGCACCACATCATCTTACAGAACATTCTGAAAGGATGTTAGACGAAAGTATTGAGCAAACAAATTAACAGCCTTAAAATTACAACAGTTGCAAGGACCTCAGTCTGAGAAATGTAGGGGCAGGAGATGTATCTCAGTGGTAGAGTGGTTGCTTAGCATTCCAAGGCCAAGGTTTTCTCCCCAGCACTGGAAAGAGAGAGAGAGAGAGAGAGAGAGAGAGAGAGAGAGAGAGAGAGAGAGAGAGAGAGAGAGAGAGAGAAATGGGCAGGGATAGAAGAGACGGGGAGACTTACTTCTGATTTTACCTTCATTAATAGAGACACCTAATATTACTTGTAAAAGAAGGTACATAGGAAAAGAGTGTTCCTCGCTGACTATGAAATAACTGACAATTCTGTGTTGGGGGCTCTGCAGAATTTCTTGGTGAACTACTTCCCATAATTCCTTTAAATCAGTGAGGACAAACCAAACTTAAAAGCAGTGAAGAAATTTGTACTATGTTGGTGAATACCAGAGCAACTCTTTCTACTTTAAAATCCATCATGATATATCAAGCGCTTCCTCAGAATAAGAAAAATATTTTTCTGGTGGAAGTTTCAAGGTAAGTTCAAAGTATTCTTTTATTGGAACCCATAACTCTTTACCATTGGCCTTTCTGCTAAAAATAATGCAGCCTATTATGTGATTCGGCTACTGTAAATCTACTAGGCAGAAATCTGCTCTCTACACTTTGGAATGAAAAAAATTTCTTCAGGAGCAATAGCTTGAGATAGATTTCAGATCCATCAGACACTGAAGCATTCTGTGTCCTCCAAGGCCAAATCGATTACTGTGAATTCCTGATAACTTACAGTCACCTTTTTCCACAGGTGTAAGAAAAATTAAAAGGATTAAGCTGCTTAAAATTCAAATTGGCCCTTCCAAGCTGTTTCTAAATTATTTCATTATCAGCTAAAACCCGAAGCAATATGAAGAATCGTTCCAATACTAGAAGACCTAATAGATCAAGGACTAATAATTCCATGCATTAATCCTTTTAACACTACTGTAACTATAAAAAACAAAACAAAACAAAACAAAAAAACATGGATGGAGACAGAGGTTTGCATTGGACTTTAGAGCTTTAAATAAACATTCCAAGTATATTAAAACCAAACACTGCTAGCAAGGGTAGCAGTTGAGTCTGAGTGTTCACAATAGGGAACTCATGGTCCACTTTGTTTTGGGCAACAGTAACAGCAGGACAACTATTTGTTTTCTTTTACTTGAAAAAAATCAACAGTATATTTGAAAGTGATGCCTGGGAGAAACATAATTTTTGAAAGTTATACATTAAGATTTAAAAACCCTACGATTTCCTGGGAATTCTATCTTGATTCAGTATGTAGATGATTTGTTCCTGTGTCTTTCGTCTAAAAATGATTCAAAAATCAAATTGTTACACTTGTCTAACTGGTTTACGAGGACCACAAGGCCTCTCAAGATAATCTTCAATATTCATAAGAGGCAGTGCATTATCTGAGAAAGGAATCTGTCTTCAGAAAAATTATATACTATCCAAAATTATCCTAGATGTATGACTAAGAGACAACTCAGAAGATTCCTTGAATTTTCAGAGTTTTGAAATTGTAGGTTTTGCATCTCCAATTTGTATTTATTGGCCTCTTAACTCTGAGCTAACTAAAATTGCACTCAAGAATCTATTTCTTAGCTGAGTGTGGTGGCACATGCCTGTAATCCCAGCAGTTGGGAGGCTGAGGCAGGAGGATCACCACAAATTTGAGGTCAGCCTGGGCTACATAGAGAATTCAGGGTTGGCCTGAACTACAAAGCAAGACCCTGTCTCAAAACAAAGAAACAAACTAACGTTTTTTAGGGGAAACAGAACATGAGGTAGCCCTTACTTGAGTCAAATGGGCTTTAAAAATCTATCTACATTGGAATACTCCAACTACTCTAAATTCTTTATATTGTTCAACCAAGTTTTAGGCATTCTTACTCAAGGACATAGACCTGTAACTTTGAATAGCCTGCAACTGGACCCAATAGTTATGGTGTGTCTAAATTATTTAAAAGCAGTAGCAATAGCCACCAAAATTATAGAACACTCCTTGGAACTTGTTTGGGGAAATAATTTAGGTCTTCAGGTTCTTGCTGCCTTAGAAGACATATAAAAGACTGCATATCAAATATTTTTTAGGTGACAGACTAATATAAGAATCTACTGAATCCGGAAACCTGAGCAACTATTTTGAAGATAATATTATGCAATATAGCAACCATTTTTAAATTCCTATCATCTTGGTTTGAAATTCTGTATCACTATTGTTTTGTTGTTGTTGTTGTTGCTTCTTGGTTTTTCTGTTTTTTTCTCTTTAAAATAAAATTTTTTTAAAAAAGCATCTGCTTATACCTCCATCAACTCTATAGAGTTCTCCCCAAACCTCTTTGAACCTGCTACTCTTTTGCGTGTGTGTGTGTGTGTGTGTGTGTGTGTTTTAACCTTCATTTGAAGGATGAAAGAGAGATTTACAACTGTGTGAGATTTGTTACCCAAAATTTGACTCCTAGATCACATTTACAAGAAACATCTCTTGGGCTGGGAGTTTGGCTCAGAGGCTTAAGCACCTGCCTGGCAGGTGTGAGGTTGTGAATTTGATCCCCAGTGCCACAAAAAAAAAAAAAGAAAAAAAAAAAAAAGAAACATCTCTTATGGCTAGTATTCATGCTAAGCCTGCCATCCATGAAATTGGCCCATCAAGTAAGTTTTGTGTCTGCATAAAGTCCATTTGAAAGACATTTTAAAAAATCCAGTATATGCCAATATGATGGTGCACTCCTGTATATAAGAGGCTGAGGCAGGAGAATCACATACTCAAGGCCAGCCTGAGCAACTCAGACAACACAACAAGATGATTCTCAATAAAAAGAGAGAAGGAAAGAAAAAGGCAAGGAATTCAACTTGCCCCAAAATGACAGACTTAAGTCCCAGAAACTGAAAAACAAGATTAAATAAATGAAAGATCATTAAGGTATTCTGGCCAAAAGGTGGCTTCCCAAATCCCTAGAAGTGCCACTCCTGTAAGCATTCCATTCTCTTACCATAAGGCAGATAAAATAATTCAGATCCTAACAAAACATTAATGAGGAAACTTCCAAGGCAGTTGCACAAGTGCATGATCACGTGGCACTTGAGAGGCTGAGATAGGCGGACTGCCATGAGTTCAAGGGCTGCCAAAACTACATAGTGAGACCCTGTCTCAAAAAAACAAAAGCAAAAAACCAAAAAAGCCCATGATCAATGTGTGACTTGTCAAGCCCATAATCCTCAAAAAGCCTTGAAAGTGGCCCCAGGAATGATTTCCCCACTACCAGGGCCATTTGAACACATAGATGGAAGTCAATCAGTTGCTCACCTCTATGAGTAATCAATATGGACTTGTAATAATCTGTACATTCTGCCAGGCATGGTGGCACACACCAGTAGTCCCAGCATTCAGGAGACTGAGGCAGGAGAATTGCTGTGAGTTGAAGGCCAACTTCCACTATATAGTGAGTCCAAGTCAGCCTGAACTACAGAGAAACCTTGTCTCAAAAAAAAAAAAAAAAAAAAAATGTGTACATTCTCAGGATGGATAGGGTTTTGTTTTTGTTTTTGTTTTTTTTGGCTAAAAGGGCTGATGCAATTACTCTAACCAAAAAATTACTAGAGTATGTTTTTCTACATTTCCCATTGAAATTTCAAACGATTGAGGAATGTACTTTCCCGGACTAAGCAATGAAATAATTAAACAAGGTCATTTAAGCATTATATCATTACCATTATGCCTATCACTACAGTCTTTTGGAAAGGTTAAAAGAACCAATGGTATTTTTAAGTTAAAATTAGCAAAACTAACTAAGAATGTAGGACCATCCTGGCCTAATATATTTTCCTTAGCTCTAATGTAATCATATCTACACTGAAAAAAAAATAAATTATGCCAACTGTGATGGCACACACCTGTAATCCCTGCACTTACTGGTAATCACTGAGAATTTGAGGCCAGACTGGGCTACATAGCAAGTCCAAGGCCACCCTGAACTACATAGTGAGACAGTGTCTCAAAAAAACTAAACGGAAAAAAAAAAAACCCTCTTAATGAAAAAAATGTTACTGGACTATTCCCTTAATGATAGAAATCTGTGTTCATTCAACTTAGTAAATTCTTACATGACCCAATATTGTAAAGCTTTAATATAGAATTCAAAAGCTTACTTTCACAGGTCTAAGGTGTCTTCAGAGACTCTTCATCTGATGAGAATATTCATAATTTCAGGAATTAGAATAGTCCTTTGTTAGTTTGACCTTGTAGCCACTATTAATGTAGCAGAAGACGCCCACCCACCCCACCCCACCCTGCTCCCCGGCCAGTATACTTCAGATTGTTCGTTGCCTAGGTAATGATTTTAGTAACAGTTCCTGTTACTTTTGTTTCTTAGAGATGGCTGTTCACTGTGGTGCATAGCTGGTAACTATGATGCATACTGTAAGAACAAATCCCCAGTTGACAAACCATTCTGCCTCTGTACTTCCTGTTTGCTTATCCCATATAAGCCCTAAGACCACCAGAGATCAGAGCCTGATATTTTGAGGAACAACTGATTCCTAGTCAGTTACTGTCCTACATTAAATAAATCTACCTCCAAATCCTGGGTGTCATTTTGGTGTTTTTGTTTGCTGTAGCATTAAGTTTCCTTATCTCCCTTCACCTATATCCTCTAGCCCTTGAAATTAAATTTAGGACTTCGCAGATTTTTTCTTTTATCACTGTGCTTCTAATATTATGTAGTTTTTTAACTAATAGAAAAATTATGTTTGCTTTACACACATGGATTTTATTTGAGAGGAAGAAAACAATTGACATGACATAGTTTTGTAAAATAGGCTTTATTCTCTTATATTTTTATCATAAATTGTTTAGTAGGACTGTGTATTGAAGTTATGTAGCCCCGTGAGCCTACTTTCTTTAAATCCTTGGTCTCAGTTCCTCAGTTATAAACCGGTATGTACTTATTATTACACCATGCAAATTAATCAGGAATACTACTTATTACAACTAAGTTTAAAATCTTTGAGGACTAGCTGTTTATGTCAGTTAGGTGCTTTGAATTTTTTGGCTTATACAAATATGCTATGACAGACTTTCAAAGGAACTTAAGTAGCCTTTCAAAAGTAATTAGTCTTTCAACAACAAGCTTTTGGGCAGTCTGTGTGTTAAAATAAAGACTCACTTTGGTGTTTGTGTAAAAAAAAATTACTTAGAGGAAGATCATGTAGAAAAAAACAAATTCAGTTTCATCACACTCTCAGACCACACCACACTCCACACAGAACGCTTCTGATGTATGTGAGTCTTTTTCCACAACAATTCTCCCACAAATTCTTCAGTAGACAGCAACTGGTTGTTCTCGAATTTAAGTGGATTCTGACACTATCCGCAGAGATAGCACAGGATCCCACAGGTTAAAGGCTTGGGTCTCACAGGACTGCCCTCCGCTTTAGGTGCCAGTTCCAAGATTGTTTTACCTGTGTTTTTGATCAACCAATTGTAAATTGAAGTTCTCGCACCATTTCCTCTGATTCAGTTCATTTGCTAGATTGGCTCACAGGACTCATGTAAATATATTTACTGGTTTAAACAGGATGTTCTGGAGGGCATCGATGAATAGATGCACAGGGTGAAGTCATGTGGGAAGAGGCCAGGAGCTTTCGTGTCCTCCGTGGTGTACCACCCTACAGCAGCCTTTACAAGTTCAACTACCCAGAAGCTCTCTGAGGGTAGCCAGTCCTTCCGAGGGTTCTACGAAGGCTTCATTACCTAGGGCTCATGGATTAAATCATTCGCCATTGGTAATTAATTTAACCTTCAGTCTATCTCTCCTCCCTGGGTGTTACGGGGTGGGGCTAAAAGTCCAACCCTGTAATTAAGACTTGATCTTTCCTGTGGCCTCTCCTTCCTGAAGCTGCCTAAGGCTTCCAGCCACCAGCAATCTCATTATAACATACAAAAGATGCTTCTATCACTCGGGAGATTCCAAGGGTTTTAAAAACTGTAAATCAGAAAATGGAACAAAACCATATACGCATTTCACAATATTGCAGATGAAAGTCACACATTGGATTAACAATATAGCATTTTCTTTATAGTGTTGTGGAAATAATTTTAAAACTGAAGAATAACTGGTATTTCTCACACATACCACACATTAGAATCATTAACACTTGGGACTGTTAAAATCTATGCAAGATAAATTGTACAGTATTTTAGAGAAAACAAATAGCTGAAAAAAGAATGTTAAAGAAGTCTGGCTAATAATTACAGAAGAAATTGTAGAATTTAGAAATCATGATTTTACACCTCGTAATGAAATAATGGATCTAATCAGTGATTACCAATAGATTCTAAACCCATTAAGAGAAATTTTGTGTGAAGAACTTTATGCTGGGCTTGTCTACCTGAAAATATAACTCACTGGTCAAAATTAACATTATTAAAGTGAGACAGCCCTGGTATCCTGGTTAGGATCCTAGAAAAGAAACAGGACATAAAATAAAATCAAAAGAAATCTGACTTAATTATGGACTTTAATTAATAATAAAGTATCTGTACTGATTCATTAAATGTAATGTACATACTACAATAATGCAAGATATTAATAATAGAATGTGTGAGACAAAGGGTAATCAGGGAACTCTGTAAATCTGAAACTACTTTAAAAACTAAAGTCTAAGCCATGCATACTGGCCCACGCCTATGATCGCAACACTCTGGGAGGTCAAAGCAGGAGGATCCCAAATTCAAAACCAGCCCAGACTACATAGCAATTTTGAGGCCAGCCTGGAATATAGCAAAATCCCATTTCAAAACACCAAAAACAAAAACAAAAAACCTAATAATAAAAAATTTGAAAAACCAGGTATTATGTTATTCCTAAAGTAATCAAATAGGAAATACCTAAGATATTCTTGCCAAAGACATTGAACCTGTATCTAATCAAGCCTTTTTATCACATTACTAGTTTATAGGACATAGTAGCACAGATGACTGTGTTAACACCACAAGGATGGGTATGGGGGTGTAGCTCAGAGGTAGAATGCTTGCCTAGCATGTGTATGGCCTTAGGTTCTATCTTCAGCTTAGCAAAACAATAAAAAAAATCCACAAAAATACAAGCAACCAAATCTACTATGTGGGAGTCTTACAAATGACCCAGTTTCTTAAATAAATAAATGGCATAAAAGTTGAGAGAAGAAAAGCTGTAACAGATTTAGAAGATGTGAGAACCAAATGTAATATATGACCTGACCTAAATCCTGATTTTAAAAATCAGCTAAAGGTTTGGGTAAATCTGAGATGGTATAAGGAATTTAATGCTAATTTGTTAGATATGATTATGGCATTGTAATAATATTTTTAAAGTCTTTGTCAGAGAGACACCTATCTGAACTATTTTGATTTTTTAACATTTTGATTTAACATGAAAAACATGGAAATTTTTCATAATCTTCCCACATATTTCACATAGAAAAACAAAATTATCTCTACCTCATAGCATATACAAAAATAAATCCCAATGAATTTGAAGACCTGAAGTACAAACTTCTAGTCTGAAGAAGTTATAAACCACATAAAAATAAAAACATTTCTAAGTGGAAATTCTGGAGAAAATTGAAAATTGTAGCATTTTTTGATTATGTCAAACATTGGAAACAACTGATACCCATCAGCAGCCACTGTGATTTATTTATTTACAATAGAAATCTATACAGCACGAAGTTTAACAATGATAAATCCTGGAAAAACAATGTTGTATTAAAAAGTCAGTTAACTCAGTGTCTTAAGCGCCTGCCTGGCAGGCACAAGGTTGTGAGTTTGATCCCTGGTACCAAAAGAAAGAAAAAAAGTAGGTTTTTAAATGTATAATAGTATAAAGTTTAAAAACAAAAATACTATGTTATTAATGGATACACATAAAGTAGAAGTATAGTGAATATGCAAAGAATATATACCACCTTAAAGATAGTAATTGTTATGAGAAAAAAGAGACAGAGGAAAAGGAATGAAAGGCTAGAGCTCTCCTCCAAAAACTTTTTGCTCATTAAACAAACATAGAAAACTAGAGGTGGTAGCACAAAGCTATAATCCCAACACTCAGAAGGTTGAGGCAAAAGACTTATGAGATCAAGACCAGCCTAGGCTTCAAAGAGAGTTCAAAACCATAGTAAGACCCTGTCCAAAAAACCAAACAAGGCAGGCATGGTGGGAACACCTGTAATCCCAACACTCTGGGAGGCTGAGGCATTAGGATCGTAGATTTAAACCCAGCCTAGGCACTTGAGCAATTTAGCAAGTCTGTCTCAAAATGAAAAATAAAAGAAGAACTAAGGATGTAGTTCTGTAAGTAAGACTTGGGTTCAATGCCCAGAACCAACAAAGCAAAACAAAGCAAAAACTGAAGCAAATATGTAAAATTGACATGGTTAATTTATGTGTCAACTATATTAT
Organism: Dasyprocta punctata; assembly: GCA_004363535.1. Taxonomy (NCBI): domain Eukaryota; kingdom Metazoa; phylum Chordata; class Mammalia; order Rodentia; family Dasyproctidae; genus Dasyprocta; species Dasyprocta punctata. Next base: position 1,259 of record RJWM01004529.1, on the reverse strand, counting down.
TTGGAACATAAGGAAAATGATATAGGGATAAAGTAAAATACTAAGGAATGCCAAAAGTAAAAATGAAAAATGAAAATGTCTTACTTCTCTTGTTGCTAAGACAAAATACCCAACACCCAAAGTTAAAGGGAGAAAGGTTTATTTGGCTCACAGTTTGTAGAGGTTTCAGTCCATAATCAGCTGGCTCGAAGGCAGAGGGGCATCACAGAGGAGAAACAGTTCATGGTAGGCAGAATATAGCAAAGCAACAAGGGACCACCACAGTTCTTTCAATTCCTTATATTTTATCCAGGCTACTCAGGGAGGGTAGCACTCACACCCTAAATCCTAGAGCCCTTAAGCCTAGCATTGCACAATGAATCAACCCAGCATCACACTCTAGATCCAGCCACCTCTAAAAAAATCCCATCTATGACCACTTGAGTCTTTGGGGAAATATTGAGACAAAGCCATGACAATATACTTACTATACATATACATATTTTTGCATAAATCTGATTGACATAGTAAAATGACCATGCAACTGTGCTCCAAAATCATAAAGGGTACAGAATAGTGACAAATATCAAATATAGATGGTGAATCTGAGTGGGTGTGAATCTCACTTAACAGTCGTTGCTGCATAAGAAATGGTACATTCATTTTCAAAATAAAGTCACAACCCCATGCAGAAAATTGGTGAACACTCTAGTCTTGTCTGTTGGTGAATCCTTCCAACCTGACCTCAGTAACTGCCTTGATACCACAAATGTCACTGACTTACGCCCTTCTCTACCTGACCTACCCATTTCCCTGCTCTTTCAAATAAACTACTGTATTTGCACTCCAATCTTTGTCTCAGAGTTTGCTAATAAGAGAACCCAAATAATAACAATTAAGTATTAGGTCATCCCCATCTCAACACCTTTGTTCGTAAGTGTAAGAGATGTTTAATCTATGACAGTCTCCTTGTGTTTATAAAGAACACACAACAGTGCTGTTATAGTAATGACTGTAGAGTCTGTTCAGTGGTGGATGTAGTACTATGATAGACCTTATGGATGTGTCATGCTTCATTAGGATTTAGTTTAGTTTAGTTACAAGATAACCAGGATGTGGTCAGATGTGGAGGTGCACACCTGTATAATTCCAGCACCAGGGAGGCTGAGGCAGGAGGAACATGATGCTAGTCAGACTCTATCAGAAGAAAGTTTTGTAACAATAAATAACAAGCATCAAGTACTTGGTCATCTTATATGTTAGAATATTTTTCTTTCTTT
>RJWM01004528.1:0-100777 GCA_004363535.1 Dasyprocta punctata | reverse complement strand
GCCCCGGGAGGCCGGCGGAAGGCTCCGGGGAGGGGGTCCGTGCCTAGCCGTGTGACACCCCTGCCTTCCCCAGGGCAGCCTGACAGCGTCTCCCTGCCCCTGCCCCCCGCAGGTCAGCTCCGGGAGGACGGAGGCCGGTGTCTGCCGTGTCCTCGCCCTCAAGGGCTCAGGGCTGCCGCCCCGTGAGTATCTGAGAGGTGAGGGGCAGTCGGTGTCCGTGCTGCCTCTCTGCGGTCTCCAGCTCAGGCAGCGATGCCCTGACCAGCTCTCTCTGCCTCCGTAGAACTCCTCGGGCATGGTCCACATCCACATCTAGGGGGCCCCGGGGCCCAAACTACGGCCTCCATGTCAGCAATATCTGTTCTGCTGCCGAGGGTGACTTTGTGGCCTCCAAAGAGCATCGAAACTCAAAAGGGCGGTGGTTGCACCTGCTCTGCTTATAGGATCATGGTCAGAACCCGGAAAAGTGTCTGCACATAGTGTGTCTTCGTGTACCTTTGTGGGTTGGTGACACCCACCTGCTCTCCCGTGACATCTGAGGGCCACGGACTCTGCCATCCCCAGGAATTCCTGCCCTGGGCACACCCTGGAGCCGCAGAGTGACTCTCCAATCTCCTCTCCAATGAACAAGGCAGCTTCCCCCGAGTGCGGGTCAGTGAGGGGGCGGAGGGTCACCCGTGGGACTCAGCACAGCCTCTGCAGCAGGTCCTCACGGGGCCAAGGCCACAGCTGACCACTCGCCATGGAGCCCCCCTCTCACCCTCGGTGATCTGCCGTCTCCATCCACTCAGCACCCCCTGTCCAGTGGTGTAAACCAAGGCTGAGAGAGGCGCTTTCGCATTGCCAGGACTCGAACCCACAGGTGCCCAAGTCCCCCTGGGCTGCTGAGGTAAGGACTCACCTGCCCAGCATCGGCGCCCGTGGGGAGGAGATGTCGGCCCGTGAGGAGCCCAGGGAGGAGAGGCTGGGGCTGGGGCAGCTGTCCAGGAAGGCCGGCTCCAGGGCCTCCGTCAGGGTGTGAGGCCCACCTGCCTGCTCCGTGCTCGCTGCAGCCACCTCTGCCAGGCTGTCTGCCCACTGACTTCCGGTCTGTGACGAGACAGAGGGGAGACATGGAATTGGTGTCCCCACATGGCTTCTCAGGAGGGTTTGGGGCTGCAGCAAAGCCCACACTCCAAGTGGTCCACAGAGGCTCGTGGTACGGGGCCCACAGGAGGGCCCAGCAGAAAAGGGATTCACATATTAGCAGTTATGTTTCATAAGGAACACTTAAGAATACTAGCACGTTCAGATCAGCTTGTTATCTGTGGAGAGGTGTATAGAACTCCACGCATGAAGAGCACTAACCCATGATCTTGAGAACCTCAGGATGTGAAATTAGTCCTCTCCTGGGTGGCCAGGGGCATTTATGAGGCCACACAGAATGTTCCCTGGTTTCTGATGAAATAAACACAGGGAGAAATCAGGTTTGTCTTTTTTTTTTTTTTTTTTTTTTTTTTTGAGACAGGGTTTCTCTATGCAGTTCAGGCTGGCTTAAACTCACTTTGTAACCCAGACTGGCCTCAAATTCACAGCAATTCTCTTGCCTCAGCTTCCCGGGTGCTGGGACTACAAGCCTGTACCACCACGCCTGGCAAGGTCTGGCTTCTTCAGCCACATGAGACTGGATGGCTGTGTTCACGGCCTCCCTTCTGAGAAGTCATCTAGCCCAAGGGTCCCAAACATCTGACTAGAACCTCATGGACTCCTGGGGCCTGGAGCTAAAGTGAGGTGAAGTGGCAGCCTTAAGTCACGACAGGAAATGAAGTGACAGGGTCTATGTTCCTTTTCTGATGCTCCCAACATCACCCGGACAGTGACCTTACACCTGCCCAAAGTAAAGGCTGAGCAGAGATGTGGTGGTCGAGGCCCTGGACTACAGGCCCACTGTTTACCAAGCCCTGGAGGGAGGTCGTGAAGGTGAATCTGGCCCCACAGCTCCTCTCTGTCCTCCGTGGGCCTCCGTACAGGTTCCCTCTGCTCACACACACACACGCACCCTGCACTCGAGCTGGCACCTGCTGTTATTGTGGGTCCCAGCGTCCGGTGCGGGACACGGCACACAGCGCCCCCGTGACCTGCTCCTCACCAATATCCTGTGTGTGGCTCTGTTGGGACAGTGCCCAGCGGCTGGCAGGAAGCATAAGGCTCTCTCTGACCACACATTTTTGCTGTTTTGTCCCAGATAACCATGTGCTCCCCATAAACGAACAGCTTTGTCCCAGACTTCTACCCAGGAGGACAGGAGATGGCTCTGGAGGCTGCGGATTAACGTTGAGCACTGCTGTTCTCCCCCCGCCAGCCCTGGCCTGCATAAGAATGCGACAGGAGCCCAGGGTCACAACCTGAGGCACCCACTTCTGCCCAGGAGGGACTTCTGTCAGGACCTCGTCCCTCCTGTGTCACCCCACAGCCACACACACTGAGGACAAAGGTGGGAGCTGTGCAGGGGGACTCACAGCAGTGGCCAGGCCCCGATGGACCTGTCCTGGACTCGGTGGCCCTGAGTGGCTGGTGGCCGAGCCTAGGGACACCTGTCCTGGGCTCCTTCTTGTCTCCAGGTGCCTGGGGGCTGGGGCTGGTGAGCCCTGCCCCGAGCTGCCCATGTCGGTTGGGCAGTGCCCGGCGCGCGTCCTGGAGCGTCTGGGCCGAGTGAACCATCCTCTCACTCGTGCCCACGCGGTCTCCCCTCGCGGGGTCCTGAGGCTGGGGCCTCGGGGCCTGGGAAAGCAGCACAGCATGTTCGCTGCTGTCTCCAGTCAAGGGTTTGGGAAGGCAACTGCCGCCAGTCCAAGGTGCCTGGTGACCAGAGGGTTCTAAGTTCTGTTTGGGCCTGCCGCCAAGGAAGTGAGGTCACGTGTTGGGGTCCATAGCTGAGACTCCCCCTCTGATGCCCCCTTTCTTTTTATAGTGGAACAAATCTGTGTGTCCCTTAGAAACAGCGAGTGAAAAATTAGAAGACTGTCTGTGATTTTAGACTCTGTTGAACTTTTATATTTTAACGTAACAAATAGGCATAGTATGAAGTGTACTTTCCATTCAGAGAGTCCATTTTCTCTAAAGATGTCATCGCTTAGATACTTTTCAAATTTTAGGATGATTTTCTTTCCTGGGCTGATTTCAATTTTATTTCAATTCCAACAAGGAGTATGGAGATATTCACAAAAGTGCCCATAATAATTTTCCTTCAAGGATTTTAAAGTTTCATTCTCACCCCCGTATGTCCAGGAGAGGAGGATTCACAGCAAGTTTTTACTTTCAGGTGTACCTGAATGATTAATTATTCACACATAGATGCTGAACTCAGTCACACACTGTAGTGCTCAGTACTCTGACATCCTGTGAGGAGGGACAGCGGGTGCCAAGTGCCCAGGTGAAGTCTTTGCAAGATGGTGGTGATCGTCACCCCGTGCTGATGAACACAGGAATACATCACTAGGAAACTTTCTTCCAGCTGCTTCTGTCACTTCCTGCCCTCCCATCCCATGCAGACCAGGTGCTTTGTGTCCCTGCTGGACAGTTTGCCTTTTCTAGAGGTGATGGAGCTGTAACTGTCCAGTAGCGGTGCTCTTTGGTTGGTCTTCTTCAAGCTGTGTATCCGTGCTGAGCTCCACCTGGGCTGCTGCTTGTGAGTGGCGGAGCCACTGCACCCTGTTGAGTGAATGAACTACGCCTTGTTCACGCACTCATCACCCATCTGCTGATGGCCATTGGTTCTGTTTCCATCGTTGGCCCTTTAAAATGAAGCTGCCATGAGCTTTCTTATACACATTTATATGGATATAGACTTTCGTCTCTTGGAGAAATACCTAGAAATGAAATTGTTGTATCATATTTCTGGTGTAGGTTCTGCCCTCACCTCTCTGGCACTGGTTTCCATCTTCCAATCTGTCAATGGCCAGAGATGCTGTGTTTCAGAGGAGCGAGGAGGGAGGAGGGAGGAGGGAACGCACACCTGTGGCCGCTGCGCCCTGGCTGCTCTGCAGACTGCACTTCCTTTCCCTCGTGCTTCGCCAGCTTGAATCTCGGTATTTCTTTGCAACTGCAGAGATGAGGAATAGCAGCCCTGTAGTTTGGTGAGTTTCTTCTGCAATAAAACTGAGTCTGTATCCTGAAGAAAAGGACCAAATGAAGCCAGGTGGACACAATCAGGGTTTCTTTACTGTAATCTCCAAGAAGAAAGGCAGGAAATGGACTCTTCAGAAACTGGGCATTGGTTTCCCTGTTACCAAGCCAGCTCCTGCTTGCCTGCCACTCAATGGGCCCATCACTGGAAGAGCAGTTCTGCAGAAGAGATGGATGTGGTTCACATGGTTGCCATACCTGCAAGCGAGAGGCCCATGTCCCAAACCTGCCTTACTGAGGACAAGGTTTAGGGGCATCGGTGGGACAGTGAAGCAGACAAACAGTGATTAGAGGGGAAGTCCTCAGTGGTCCGCTCATGTCTGGTCAGTCTCCACGGTTCTTGTCTGAGATGTGAGTTCTTGGCTTTGTGATGTCAAAATGTCACCACCAGACATTTGTGCAGACTCAAGTGCTCCATTGGTCTGTAGTCCATATGGTTTGAGCTAGATGAAAACAACCTCTCCAACTTCCGGAAAAAACAACTAAGGCAGCCATTCGCATTGTAACCCACGTATCAGAGGTACTGTCGATGACAAAGCAAGTGGGTGTCTAATAACGTATTGCTTAGCCATGTGACCTGTAAAACTGGTGATGAACGCAAGGGAAAGTTAGAACGCCAATCAGCTTTTCCCTAGGTTTCTTTATAGGAACAGAGAAGGGGCGGGGAGGTACCTAGCAATATAATCGAAGGGTACAGAAAACATACAAATTAGCCAGCAGAAATGGAACGAATCAAACTTCAGGAGGAAATAAAAGGTAAAGTACTCAATCATAACAGGATAAGGAAGAATATGATCAAGTAGTACATAAAGAGATTGCCAGGATGCTATAAACAAACCCTAGTGATACACTGTTTGCAATAAATAAATGCAAATTTGCTTGATAAAGAAGAGCTGGGAATACTGTAATTATGTACCGAGGGAATAACAAGTTAAAATACGGCAGGACTGGCAAAATCAACATTAACGTGTACTTCAAGGTCTAACCTGTAATGTGACGTGATACGATGTGATATAGGATGATGAAAACTGAAATTAGCCAGACAAGGGACACATGCTGTAATCCAAGCGCTCTGGGAAGCTGAGGCAGGAGAATTACAAATTCAAGCCCAACCTGGGAAATTTAGCAAGACTTTGCCTCAGTATTTAGAAGTGGGGAGGGGTTGTAGCTCAGTACAAAGGTCCTGGGTTCCATTCCTAGTATTACAAAAAAAAAAAAGAAAGAAAGAAAAGAAAGAAAAGAAAAGAAAGAAAGAAAATAAAATGATGTTTAAACACAAAAAACAAAAGTTACTACAATTGTAAGGAAAGTTTGAGATAAAAATACATTTGCCGGGGGAGACATCAATACAAATTCTCGGAATTAGATCTTGTAAATAAAAAAGAATGCTATAGAAGAATAGTTATTACATGTTATTTAGTAGGTGGAGTTTCCTATTTATACAAACAGAAAACACAGGCCGGGGATTTAGCTCAGCAGCATAAGTGCCTGCCTGGCAAGCACAAGGTCAGGAGTTTGAGCCCCTGTACAAACAAAACAAAACAAAACAAAACACCCGAAAACATATATCATGTTCGTATGTCCATGGAATCACTACAAAAATTAATTACATATGTACCTCAAAGAAGACCTTAACCATACAGAGAAGTAGAGAAAAGTCCATATTTTTATTGTCTTATAATATTGGTAATAAATACTAGTTGAGTAACTAATAAAATACTATGCTATTTTGAGATTAAGGAACATATTCTGGAAAACATCTGGAGTACGGACAATATTTACAGGAAATTAAAAACTATTGAGAAAGCAATGAGAATAAGAACCCTTCATTCTCAAACTTCTGGGACATATCAAAACTGTATTTGGTGAAAAAATTAAATGTAAGTGCCTTCTCTATTAAAACAGAAAGACTTATTGGCTGGTTGTGAAATTGTTTTGTTTGGTTTCTTACTTTCCTTTTGTTTAAATGAAAAAAAAATAGAAAGACAAAAATAAAAAGACTTGCATAGTTTAAGTACCAAAAGAAACCTGGCAGAAGGAATTGATAAAGATCAAAATAGAAATTAATATGCTAGAAAACAAATATACACTTATATTTACTGGAGAAAGATGGGCAACCCTACCAAGGATTGCTCTTCACAAACAAAAACTTGAGCTTTTCCTTGGTAAAGAAAAAGTGGAATGGTAGACAGGCACACAACAAGGAATGAGAAAGGAGACCTGAGGAGAGGTTTGGAGAATTAAAAGAATTCTGATAAAAACATACTCAATTCTCTAGCAATAAGTTGTTTTTTTTTTTTTTTTTTTTTTTTTTTTTTTTTTTTTTTTTTTTTTTTTTGTGGCACCGGGGATTGAACTCACAGCCTTGCGCCTGCCAGGGCAGGCGCTTAAGCCACTGAGCCAAACTCCCGGCCCTCTAGCAATAAGTTTGAAGCTCTGGAGGAAATGAATTCTGCGACACCCTCTAAAGGGAACTCTAGGTCAAGTTCACTGAATGAAACTCGTTTCTGTCACTTACTGGCTATACGGCCATGTGTCAATCGCTCAGTCTATCTGTGCTCCAGTTCCCTATCTATAAATGGGCATGATGATATTCCTATGTCTTGGGTGCTTGTGAGAGTTAAGTGAGTTAATAACATGCAGAGGGCTTTGGAAAGTTCCTGGCATGCAGTGAAGACCCAGACAGGGTGGTATTAAAGGTATTAAAGGTGGGCTCTACAGTCTATTTGTGAGAAAATAAACCTGGACTTCCACCTTACCTAACATATAACATGAATTACTGATGGACTCAAAGTAAACTTTAAAGACCCTTTTAGAAAATTGGAGAATTAGAGAACAATTTAGAAGCAAGGAAGACCTTTCTAAGCTAAATTAAAGAGGTTCTATTTGGGTATATAAAACTTATATCACAAATAAAGTCCATGGGCTCAGGCTAGAATGAGGGCCACACTAGCCAGGAAGAAGGTGATGGACAGCAGAGCTCTTCAGCAAAGACAAGGAACACACAAAACGCCAACAGAAGGCCTGCAGCTGTGTGAGACGGGCTCCCCGGGAACAACGGGGCTCATGAACCCCATTGCTGTCTGCTGCTACAGCAGGCTCGCGGGCTGGCCTTGGTGTAAAGGCATCATCCAGAAAATTAACAATGCACATATTTCCAGGAAACTCTTACAGAGAAATAAAAACACCAATAAGCTCAAGACTTGCATGGAGCGTTTGTCAAAAGCTGGCAGTGAACTGGTCTCTTATCGATAGAGAAGGTTATAGACTTGTGCATCTGCTACATGATCTATACTGATATCAGCCAGGAAAAGAAACGGATTTGAGCTGTCTGGCTATCCTGGAGTGATTGTTCCCCCGCCACACACCACAGTGGGATCAAAAATGCAGAAAATGTGTATAATAAAACCTCTAAGCCATTGGTGTTGCTGGCTGTCTTAACCTTGTGTTACTATAACAAATACTTAGAAAGAAAAAAGGATTCTTTTTGGCTCATGTTTCAGAGGTTTCCTTCCATGGTCTGTTGCATTGTTGCTTTTGGGCCTGTGGTGAGGCAGCCTGTCGTGGTAAGAACACGCAGCAGAGGAAGCTGCTCACATGGCTGCCAGGAAGCAAAAGCAACAAGAGGAAGGATTGGGGTGGCAATAGCCCGTCCAAGCACACGCCCCCAGTGACCTAACTTCCTCCCACTGGGCCCACCTCTTAAAGGTTCCAGCATCTCCAAGTAGCACCACAGACTGGAGAGCAAGACCTTGACATAGGAGCCCTTCTAGGACACTGCCAAACCATAGCATCAGCACTGTCCACAGTGGCACTTGCAGAGCCTGGGGAGAAAAAGAGCTCCTTTTTAACACAGTGACCATTTCCAATGCGTCACGTGTGCTTTTGTTTTCTGTGTGTTATATAATAATTGAGGAAAACATAGAAAAAACCTAATAGAATAGTTGCAAGATGCTAAGCCAAAGCAAGACTGAGCTAAAACATGTTAATGTTAAAACATGTTTGTAAAATTTTATTTGTATGATTCTTCCAAAGAAATAAAATTTGAAGTTTACATTTTGGGGAATAAATGTTATATTTCACAGGTGATAAAACTACATTGGTTATGTTTGTTATGATCTCTCTCAAAGCTGGAGAGGCCAGTGGTGCCAAATGAAGCATGACCTGGCATGCCTGCCTGGTTTGCCCACCTGGAGTGTCCAGTTGTGTCCCCTCCAGGAGACTGGGCTGGTCTGCAGGGGGCCCCGCACCTGGGTCAGGGCCTGGCAGTGATTCAGACAGGTTCTTACCCGGGTTGGGCGAACCAGGCACTCCTTCTGCGAGGTGGCCAGTGCCTAATTCACTGTGACTTGCACTTTGCTTCACCCTGCCCAGCAGGGTACCTTCCCCTAGTCAACCCGGCATTGCTCCTTCCAGCCTTGTGTTATGCTAAATGCCGTGCTGGGCTGTGCTTTGTCCGTACTCAGCCAGGGCTCCCAGAAAGTGGCAAAGTCTGAAGGTTGAAGTCAACACTGAGGACCTCTGCAGCATTCTTTGGGGAACAACCCCCTTGTTCTCGCTCACTTCCGGGGGCTGTAATCTTACTGCTTCTCTGAACCAGAGCACTGCAGCTGGCAGCAGATAAGAGACAGAAAGGCTCAAGGTCTCCTTCCCTAAATTTCCCTGGAAGGTGTGACTGGGTGGATGGTGCCCGGTCAGGCCAAAGTTGCCATCAGCTCCTCACAGAGGGTCTCTGATCAGCATGCTTCACCCGTCACTGGCTCGGGTTCTGCAACCACAAGTTCAACCAGCCTCAGACAGAAGATATTCAGACAGAAACTGCATCTGTACTGAACATGGACAGGCATTTTTCTTATTGTTATTCCCTAAACAATGTAGTATAACAACTATCGACACAGCATTTGCATTGCATTGGGTACTATTATAAGTAATCCAGTGATGACTTAAAGTATATGGGAGGGTATAGGTAGATGCTATGCAAATACTACACCATTTATATAAGAAGCTTAATGCCCTGGTGGATTTTGGTGTCCTCAGGAAATCCTGGGACCAATCCTCTGAGGTCACCTGGGGATGACTCTAGTGGACTGATAAAAGCCAGTGTCCTCTTGCAGCTCACTATTGACCATTAAAGAGTTGTTAGCCAGAACCTGACCACTGACGGCAGAGATTGGAGGTGGCTGTGGAGGGGTCCACTCTAGGTCAGAAGTGCTGTGCAGCTGCATGAAGCCAACTTCAGCGCCCTGTCCTATCCCTCATACCCTCCTCTTCATCAAGCCAAGCCCTGGGGCTCAGCCTCCTAGGTCAGCAAGTGTCACTGCTGGCGTCTCATCTGGGAGTTAGCCACCTGGAAGATACTACAGGGGATCTGGGTGGGGAGGTGGCCCTATGGAGGACAGGGGGATGATCCCCCCAGGTAGTGGGAAAGGTGGAATGGCAACGGGAAGCCCTGGAATTATTGAGAGGAAGGCTGGGTAGGAAGAAGTTGAAGTGTCTTATCCAGAGACAAAGACTTATTGACATGTGTCACACTACATTTCAGGCTGCATATCCAATGACGGGCCCCTGAGATTATCTGGCATTATACTATATTTATTTTAAAATAAACTAGGGGTTATAGCTGAGTGAGAAAGCATGTGCTTAGTCCCTGGGTTCAACACTTAGTAACATAAAACAAACTATTTTAGATTCAGTTTGGAGCTATAGAAAAGTTATAAAGATAGCAAAGTTCCTGTATGCCCCAGGATTTTATTTAGGACCTCAAGTTACATTTTGCTGTCATGCTTCCATAGGCTTCTCTTGGTTATGAACGTCCCTATTTTGGATGACCTTGACGGCTTTGAGGCAAGCTGGTCAGTATTGTGTGGAATGTCCCTCAGTTCAGTGTCTGATTGATGTCCTCATAATTGGACCAGTGTTATGGCATTGGAGAGGAAGACCTCATAGGTAAAGTGTCCTTACCACCCTGTCACATTAAGTATACAACATGACTCATTGCTGTTGATACTGAGCATGGTCCCTGGATGAGGTTAGCAGAGTTCTCTCTCCTCAACCCCATCCGTACTGTCCTTTCTGGATGGGTGTCACTACTGTATGTGTAGCTCCCCCTAAGGTGTGGGGAATGATTTGTGAAAGCAAGGCAGTTATATAAATTATAAATTAGCACACCATACTAAAGTAATTAGGATGGGGGTGTGTCATGTTTTCAGGGTTCATTCATGTGTTGGCCTTTCCTGCCTTTTTACAGCTGGGTAATCACCCATTGCTGGATATGCCACATTTGGTTTGTCCATTCATTAGCTGATGGACATCTGAGGCGTTTCCACTCTGGGGCTATCATGAATAGCGCTGCTGCGAACATTCGTGCATCGGTTTTCCATGGATACGTGGTCTAATTTCCCTTGCATACAAGCTTAGTAATGGAACTGGTGGGCCATACGGTAACTCTGCCTGTAACTCTCCGAGGAACTGCCACACTGTTTTCAAAGATGCTGCCACAACTTTACACTCCTCACAGAAAAGCAAGAGGCTCCCAACTTCTCTGGGCTTTCACCAACACTTTTGTGTCTTTTTTAGTATGGCAAAAATAGCTGTGAAGCCCACGGTATCCGAAACCCTTCTCTATGTCTTCCTGTGCCTGGGCAAGCCAGAGTGTTGGAAGGGAGTTTGCTGGGAATAAGGTGGGGGCTGCCACTCTCCATCAATCTCCATCCCCATCAGCCCCAGACTTGGGGTGGGGGGCAGGAAGGCAGCCTGCTCGGCCGTGGCTCTGTGAGGGGCCCTGCCAATGCTGGCTTTTATTTCCGTTCGTGTGCTTCTCCTCCAAACAAGTGATAGGGAAGTTTCCACTTGTAGGGTCTCCTGCCAAACCTGTCCCTGTCAGCATTTTATGTGGCCTGAAATTTGGGAGGTTCCCCAGTGTTTCCATCCAGGCTCACCGACAGCCTCCGTCTGCTCATAGAGGGTGCTGGGTGTGCATCTTTCTAGCGGCAGCTTCAGGGTTCTGGGGTGCCTGAGGGTCTCGCCAGAGGCTCACTATTTGTTGATCCTAACATTAAGGGGCTCTTCTAACTTACCTCAAAGCTCCCTTATGGTGTATCCTAGTTAATTCATTATAAATTGAAATTGAATATATCCTAAACTAGGGTTGGGGGTATAGTTCAGTGGAAGAGCACTTGGCTGGCATGTGCAAGGGCCTGGGTTCCATCCCCAGCACCTTGAAAAAAAGAAGGAAATGTGAGAGAAAGAGAGAGAGAGAGAGGAAGGAACGAACGAAGGAAGGAAGGAAGGAAGGAAGAAAAAGGAAGGAGGGAGGGAGGCACAGCATAGAGAGGAAATCTTATCACATTTCATTATCCATAAAAAGATTCAGATCCCAAATCGAAGTATGGTTTCTACTGAACTATGCGTATCACTTCCACACCATCCTAAAGTGAACAAATCATTTAAGTTGAACCCTTGTAAGGTGGGGACTGTCTGTGCAGCTCAGAGCAGCTTGTCAGCTCCCTGACAGTTGATCCTCCACCTGCTGGTGACCTGATGCCCACGTCAGACTTGTAGGCTCAGTTTAGGATTGACGACTGGGCCGCCTCCTCCAGATTTGGGACCCAGGCGTTCCTGCCTGCTCTGAGCCTCCACCTCCCTCCTGCCTTCTCTCTCCACTCAGAATAGAGAGAAGTAATGCCCAAGAACCACAGCCTAACCTCTTCCCTTCTGCCTTAAAAACAAAGTAGTTTTTCCCTACTAAGTTATTTCTGATCTAAGTGTTTCTTTAAACACTAGCAAATTCCATTCTCATTCATTCAACACATTTTTCTCTCTATAGATGAATTTGTTGAAAATCATCTTGCTAAACGGTAAATTACTCCTCAGACCCTGTCCAGTCCCAGCCGCAGGATGACTGGTACCTTAGCGTACGTCCACACTACTGAGCCAGGCACCGTGCTAAGTGCTGGGCACATGGTACTGAACAGAATGAGAGCCAGTGCCTCCATGGAAATGCTGGTCCGTGGAGGGATAAGGGGAAATGAAAACTATCAAAATATTTACACCAACCGAGGTTTGATTGCAAATTTTGTCAGGTTCTTGGAAGTGAAGAAAATATGACAGGGGGGTTTGGGGCCAGATAAGCTGAGATCTGTACATGACTAAGTATAAAGTTAATGCCAAGTAGTAATGCCAAATTGTCCCAGAGAGAGATAATGGCATGTGCAAAAGCCCTGAGATAGGAAACCCCCGGCTCATTCAAGGAATGCCAGTGGGCTAGAATGTAGTGAAAAAGGTATAAAGTAAGCCTTATACAGAAACCAAAAGTCAAGGTATTCAGGGAATCAAAACCCATGGAATTTTTTTCCCCTAAAACAAACAGGAAGCCAGTGAGGGATGTGAATCTGGGGGGAGACATTCTCAGTGCTGCCCAAAGGTCCCTCTGGCAGTCCCTTGGAAAAGTATGACAGAGCAGGCAAGCGGCAACGAGAGCGGCACAGGAAAACGCAGCGTGAGAGGCTCGGGGGATGGAGCGTTGGAAACGGATTCTCAGGGCTTGCAAGGATTAAGATCTAAAGCGCAGACATTCCCTAGACTGTCTACTACAACCCGAACTATGCTACAACTGAGTATTTTCTTTCTCTTTTATAGTGCTAGGCATTAAGCCCAGGGCCTGCCACACGCTAGGCAAGTGCTCTACTCCGCCGTTGCAGCCTGCCCTGTGCCGTACCTTGGAATCCCTGGCAGTGCCGTAGGTTTGTTTATACCCTTATCACTACAAACACATGAGCGACGCATCGCACTATAGTGTTACTATGGCCACGGTGTCGCCAAACGAGAGAGATTTTTCAACTGCATGATATCCTTAAGGAACTACCAGCGCCTGTGTGGTGGTTGTTACGCAGCCCCTGACTGCAGACAAGTATCAGGTCAGAGGGATGTCAGGGCCTGGTGGCGGAGTCGGACACGGCGCGTGAGCAGGCACGAGGATGGATATGTGGTGCAGAATCCTCATGTACGGGGAGTGGGAAGGGCAGGCACCCGCCCCCCAGGCCATGGTGGGGACTTGTGTCTACCCAAAGGTTGGTAAGTGGCCTGCCGGTGGGCAGGGATGGAGCAGAGCCTGGAAGGAAGAGGCTGAGCGCCCAGTGGCAGGGCGGGCGAGAGGAGTGAGCGGTTGCAGTATCTTGCTCCTCCTGCAGCCTACGGTGGGTGGTGGGTGCGTGCAGAGCAGAAGCCCCACGAACACTTGTTAAACCGCAGAGGAGGGGAGTCCCTCCTTCCCAGGTGACTACGCAAAGGGCGATTCCTGGCGGTACTTACTGGACTTGGCTCTCTCCTCTGCCAGATAATGAGGTGTGCTGACCCATGCTGCAGTGGGGACCCCAGAGAAAAGTCCAGCCTGTCTGCAGTTTGGGATCTCTGCCTTAGGGGGTCCCTGGCACCTCAGCATGTGGTGGAGGCAAGAGGATGTGAATTTTGGGGGTGCGTGTTGGCGCACTGTGTGCACGGCCCCATGACTCACGCCTCACCCACCGTGAACCTTACATAAGAGTGAACTGGGACAACAGCATCTGGCAAACAGCGTCTTGGGAAATCTGGAAGCGGTCCACACCAGACCGAACTAGTGAGTGGCTCCCACACCCAGGGCAAACACAGAGCTCCCTTTTGGGGCTTGGATGTGAGCCCCACCCAAGCCTTCACAGACACATCTTGCATTTCAGAATAAAACAAAAACAGACAACCAAAGACTTAATCCTCAAAACCCCAGCTCCAGGGAGCAGAGGTCCGGATTATGCTACACCCCATATCTGCATATTGTTTTATCCTTGTCATGCAAACTTCCTGGGCAGGGGCTCCCAGAGGGCCAAGTGGGTGGGAAGAAGCAGCCTTAAATAGGACCCCTCTTGGTTCTGCCTTCTTTCAGGAGCCCCAGCCACTGGGAGAGGCTGTGTTGAAGGTAACTGTCTTATCCCTGGTTCCTTTATTTTCCCCTAGGTAGGACTACGTAGGCAGCGCCTGCACTTAGAGCAGGGTCCCTAAGGCTCAAAATCCTCCACCCATCTCTGAAGGGAGCTGGTCCCGGGGGCATCATCTCCTAGGCATCCTCCTGGTTGGGGGTACTCTGACGGCTCTGCCATCCCCTGCCCTGGGAAGCTGAGATCCCAGGAATCTGTGCCGCACGGGGACTAAAGAGGCTTTGGGTGAGAGGCTTTGGTGTGCCACCAGGACCCTTTGCTCTTCCAAAAGCCAACAGGGTGAGTAGCTAAGGGGGTGCACTGCACATAAAGATGGGCATGGGTTCACACCCTGACTTTGGCACTTAGCAACTGCGACACCAAAGACTGGCCATTAAATGGTTTCCAGCCTTGCTTTCTTCAGCCATGAAGTAGATTCGTAACCGTTCCTGCTTCACAGGCACTACCGCAGAGCTTCTGTGAGGACCAAAGGGGAGGCCGAGGGGGAACCAGAACTCGGTATGCCTGGGCACAAAGTCAGAGCGGACACAGGTGCGGGGAGGGGGCAGAGGGGTGCCAGAAGTGAGGCCAGCCCATAAAGAAGGCTGGAACCAGGAGAAGAATCCCAGGTCATCCCACAGCTGCTCCCTTCAGGTACCAGGCACACAGCCAGGTGCTTTGTGTCTCCATTAATCTTTCAGTAACACCCTGAAGCAGGAGAGACCTAGGAACTGTCCTTCCCAGAGGCCTCAGTTCTGAGTGATGACGCTAGGGTGTGAGTTCAGCCCGGTGTCACTCACACAGGCTCTTCCCCTCTGGGTCACCTGCCCTGATGGCCAGTGGTCGAGACTGTGGCTCTGGTTCGATCATACAAGGCTCAGGAGGGAAGCGGAGAACAGTCTTTCGGGGCTACATGCATTCTTTCTTATTCATGAATATTCAGGAATACTGTAATTGTACAGTCAGCATGAGGCGCCTGGCTTACAGGCAGGCAAGGTCAAGGGGTCCAGTGAGGGGCTCCCCCAGCCTCTTGTCAGACTGTAGGGAGAGGGCCAAGTCATAGCTAGGCTTGGGCAACCTGGATGCCAGCAGGGTCCCTCTTCACTGTGCAAAAAGTCTGGGGTTGGGACTGGGAATCAGCACCCTGTGGGGGAAGAAGGGAGGCAGTGGAAGGAATCAGAAACAAAAATTCAAGCAGAATCACATACTATATCTATATATAGGGTTTGGGGTCATTTTTGTTTCTGAAAATGGAATTAGCCTTATCTTTTTCTGATGTTAAAAATTATCATATAGGCAGCATATATGAATATCTCTGGACACACACACAGACGCACACATGCCTAATACTCGGGTTGTTCCATTCTTAGCCCTATAGAATGGGATATATCTGCAGCAGGTAGAATCTGTTGACATGCGGAGTAACGGGCACCATCTCAGGCCCAAATACTGCACAATATGCCATTATACCGATGCAGCACAGTTCATTTAAACCACCTCCTGGGGTGGACCTGTAGGGACTTCCTGGTATTTCTGTTATAAATTAACTGTGGCTTCTTTCTTATTCATGAATATTCAGGAATATTGTAATTACTAGAAACTCCCGGATGCGGACCTCCTGTGGCACAGATAAGGGTTGGAAAGGCTTTTTCTCCATTCTGCCCAATTGTCCCCAGCAGAGCCATCCCCAGATATGTCTGTATGGTTTTTCTGCCAGTAGCAGGAATCACCTCCATATTTTGGGAGTTGTTGTTGTTGTTGTAGTATTTTGAGACAGGATCTCATCATGCAGTTCAAGCTGGCCTTGAACTCACTATGTAGGCCAGGCTAGCTTCATGGTGACTTCTGCCTCAGCCTCCTAAGTACTGGGATTATAGGCCTGCACCACCACATCTGGCTACCTCCACATTTTGCACTGAAACCCGAAGCCCACTGAGGCCTTTGCTGGCACCAGGTGTAGCACACATTGGTTTAAAACCAAAGCCTGGTCCAGCTCTGCCAAGTTACCAGTACCACTGAGAACAGTGGCTTAGACTGAAAGGCTCTGCAGGTATTTGAGCGTTGGCTTCTCTTTAATCAGCCTGGGTGTGGAATCATGATGGGTGTTCACACATTTAATCTGGAAAGTAGATGGCCGAGCTCCCGGCCACTTGCCTGGGAATGTGTCATCAGCTTTGCAAGCAGGTAGATGCAGGCATGGAACCCGAAGGACACCAGGAGGGGTCCTGCCCCTGGCATACTGCCAAGAGCCCACTCTGCGTGGCTGCGCTTAGGATCCCTGTCCCTGCTCCTCGCACATGCTGCGGAGTGTCATCTGCTCTGGGAGACATCAAAACACCAGAGGGACCAGACATGAGTCAGAGGGTTTGG
The DNA here is from genome assembly GCA_004363535.1 of Dasyprocta punctata. NCBI lineage: Eukaryota > Metazoa > Chordata > Mammalia > Rodentia > Dasyproctidae > Dasyprocta > Dasyprocta punctata. The sequence goes on along the minus strand of RJWM01004528.1, from coordinate 84,299 downwards.
GGGCCGTGGGAATATTTCATTTTTCCTGGCTCTTAGTGCAAAATTAACGCTGCCAGGGTGCAGTGAGAGTGAACGAGGGACAGGGCAGAGGCAGAATGCGGGTCCGGGCAGAGACGTGCCCTCCCGCCCCCGCCCCGTGCAAGGTGCTCTCTTTTTCCAGGTACCATGAACAAGATCAGCGAAGTGGTGAAGCAGGCCCGCGCCGCCTTCAATTCGGGCCGGACGCGCCCGCTGCAGTTCCGGATTCAGCAGATGGAGGCGCTGCGGCGCATGATCAAGGAGCGAGGGCCGGAAATCACGGCCGCGCTGGCCGCGGACCTGCACAAGGTGCTTGCGCCCCAAGGGGGCGGCCGCTGTTTGGGAGAGTGGGGCAGAGATGGGACCAGGAACGGGGATGATCGTGAAATGCGTATCGGGGGTTTGAGCGCTTGGGGATTTCTGTGAATGCTTTACAGAGGCTCACGTGTGCCCCCAAAACTCTGCCTCATGACCAGGATATAGAGGAGAAAATGAGGGTTGGTGAAGACTGGGAACAACTTGGGGGATCACGCAATTCATCAACCATCAAAATGGGGCCATGGCCCTCTCCTTCGCTCTGATCCCCCACTGTTGGGCAGGGGACTCCCTCCCGTCCCCGCCCACCCCCATCTGTGGACGTCTCCCTCCCGGCCTGGTTTTTTCACACAAACGCAGCATCACATCACCCATTTCAGCCGTCTCTCACCCACATGACACCCCTACACTTCCTCCACCCTCAGCTCCACCTAGGAACCCCGGTTGCCCACATCAGGAAAACAGCAGAGCTCCCCCTACCCAGAGGGCACCTGCTCCCCAAGGCCTCCTCCCTCCCTCCCTGTCCCCCAGCCAAGCTGCTCCATCTCTTACCCTGAACAAAACCACAGACCTCCACATTCGCAGACCTCCCCCTCACCGCCAGTCACTCACCCCAATGTACTTCCGCCTTCCTCTTGCCTGGGAGAGGAGAAGAGGTGTCCCTGCAGGCCCAGAGCGTGAGAGGTCACCCTTCGCAATGTCAGGGCTCACCCACCAACTGCTCCTGTGCTTCTATAACTTTTAAAATTGGTCAAGACTTTCTACCTTAAAAACAAGAAGAAAATTCTTTGTTTTAGCTGCACAGCTGAAGTTCATGAAAAGATGCATATTTGCCATCTGTACCTCCTCTCTCCTCACCCCTGGCTGCTCCAGGAGGCCCTGAACCCCCCAGCAGCCCCTACAGCCCCAGTGGCTAATCCTGAGCTCTACTTCCCTTGGTATCTTCTCTGGTTGGGCTGGGAACCATGGTGAACAGCCCCACCACCCTGGCCACCAATCTCTGGAGGCTCCCTGCTCATCTCCTGGCTACACAGCCTTGGCTGGGTGCCCCAGCTCACGCACAGCCTCGCCTGTAGAATGAATGGACCAGCTACTACGAGGAGATGGTGTATGTCCTGGAAGAGATCGAGCACATGTTGAAGAAGCTCCCCGAGTGGGCTGCAGACGAACCTGTGGAGAAGACTCCCCAGACGCAGCAGGACGAGCTTTACATCCACTCAGAGCCCCTGGGTGTAGTCCTCATCATTGGTGCCTGGAACTACCCCTTCGACCTCGTCATTCAGCCCATGGTGGGCGCCATTGCTGCAGGTACTGTGGGCTCCGTTCCAGGAGGGGCTCCGGCCTGTGGAAAGAGGCGGTTGGGGTAGGAACTGGTTTGACAGGTCTATGCCAGGACGCTGCAGGGAACAAGCCATTCAGCCGGGCCTCCTGGTGCCTGAAGCCAGCCAGGCAAAGGTGCTCACATGGCAGGCCTCTCCCTGCCGTGGTGGGGACCACTTTAAGCTAATGTAGCCCAGGAGGGCTCAGCACTGCTCTCCCAGCGAGGCCAGGGAATCTCTCTCCATTCCCTCGCAGACAGCTGATCCTTGAGAAGCAGGCACAAGTCTGCGGGGACCAGCCTCGCAGCAGCTACGCAGAGGGAATGACGCGGCCCTGGCGGGCGTGTGTCCCTGTGCGTGCACTGCGTTGTTCCTGAGGTCTGTGTCCACGTGCCACCAACACTTTCCCTTACTCTTCCACGCACACAGACGGTGGGGGACAAGCTCCAGGCTTATTCATTGAGACAGCAGAGCCAGGGGCGGGGGGTTATTGTGGCCCTGAGCGGGTGTCCTCTGCAGGGAATGCAGTGGTCCTCAAGCCCTCGGAGCTGAGTGAGAACGTGGCAAACCTGCTGGCCACCATCATCCCTCAGTATCTGGACAAGGTGAGGTGCGCTCCGTGGCTCAGAGATGAATATGCTGGGGACCTGGGCTTTGGGGCTTGACAGCCAGTAAATACATCCAAGGGCCAAGCCTCAGGGGCGCAGTCCCCAGCTGCTGCCCTCTCCTGTCAGGATGACAGAGGTCCCAGCCAGGAGAGGGGTCTGGATGCCAGGGGCCGGCCCGGGTGAGTGGGGGTGCCAAGCTGCAGGGCTGCAGTGTCAGCCCCTGCCCACCCCCACGTGAGGAAGTGAGGTGCTTGACTTTTGCTGAGGTTCGCTCTCTCCTTGCATGGAAGGATCTGTACCCAGTGATCAATGGAGGTGTCCCTGAGACCACAGAGTTGCTCAAAGAGCGATTCGACCACATCTTGTACACGGGCAGCATGGCGGTGGGGAAGATTATCATGACAGCTGCTGCCAAGCACCTGACCCCCGTCACGCTGGAGCTAGGAGGAAAGAGCCCCTGCTACGTGGACAAGGACTGCGACCTGGATGTGGCCTGTCGGTGAGGAGGCTGGGCTGAGCAGGGCGGCAGTGGCCATTCAGTCTGCCAAGTGCTGCCGCGCTGCTCTGAGTAGCACAATCAGTCCCCGCCCCCACAGAGCCTGCAGTCATTGGCAAAAGCTCCAAGGGTAGTGGGAACTGGGGGACCCGAGTCACAGAAAAGGCCCAAGGAGTCCAGGAAGGCTTCCAGGTGGAGGAGAGCTCCAGGCGGAATTCTGCTGCTTAGGCATCACTGGAGACCTGCTACTCCAGGCAGAGGCTGCAGGAGAAGAAAGCGTGGGACATTCACTGCCCCAAGAACTTCACCCCAAGTCTCACCCTGGGCTAAGGCAGGGATCACCTGAGGTCTAGTTAGACAGCATGAGCAGGGAGAAGAGCTGTTGCCAGTCTTCTCCCTGGTCGCAGGACTTTTCTCTGGGCCTCCCAAGCCTACTCGGGGTTCTGGACACCTCTGTACCCGACAAGTGTGGCCCTTCAAAATAGGAGGTGCAAGTAGACAATTCACCCAGCCACACAGGAGTGCAAGACTATGATCAGAAATGCACAGAACCCACACACCCCAGACCTCCTCCAGAAACACCCCATCTATCACACATGAGGTTAGGACCCACAGGCTCCTAAAGGCCCCGAAGGTAGCGGGGTGGTTCTGATCCACTCAGTGCGGTGTCTGGGAGTGAGGGGCTGCTTAGGACTCAAGGGCGGCGGCTCAGACCCGAAGGTCCCACTGATGGGTGGGTTCCCGTCCAGTGCTAGGCATGCTGTGCCTTGACCCTGAGCACACAGAATGAAACGTGAGGTGGCTCCCCGTGGCTCGAGGCATGTAGCCCACTTGGGGATTTTCACAGACGCATCACCTGGGGAAAATTCATGAACAGCGGCCAGACCTGCGTGGCCCCTGACTACATCCTCTGTGACCCCTCAATCCAGAACCAAATCGTGGAGAAGCTCAAAAAGTCACTGAAAGTGAGTAAGGGCCCCAGGGGCTGTGGGGGCGAAGCTGTCGGCATGGGCTGGACATGGTGCCTTAATTGACATCAGGATTTAAGCAAATATTGGATTTTTTTCTTCTGAGCATAAAAGGGACACATGCGTGTTGTAGGTAACTTGGAAAAGATTAAAAAGCATAATGGAGACACAGGGTCCCTGCTGCCTTGTGGTTGGGAAGCCTTCACCATGACCAAAGTCCATGTCCTTCCCTAAATCTCATCTTTTCTTCAGGAGTTTTATGGAGAAGATGCCAAGAGGTCCCGTGATTACGGGAGAATCATCAATGGCCGGCACTTCCAGCGGGTGATGGGCCTGATTAGGGGCCAGAAGGTAGCCCACGGCGGCACTGGGGAGGAAGCCTCCCGCTACATAGGTGCGCACACTGCTTTCACTGCCTCACCTGTCCTGGCTACCAGGGTCCTCAACAAGTTTGCAGTAACCGAGCACAGAGACTTGAGAGGCTGGCGCAATTCTGTGGGGACATAAATCACGTTACCGGTGGTCCAGGGGTTGACCCTGGGACCCTCTGCAGGCAGGGGCTGGGCATGGCTTCTAGGACACCCCAGAGGCTCCCTCCCACAAGGCCAGAGACAAGGGCATCATCTTCCCCCATCTCTGCGCAGCAGATGGGAACAGCAGATGCCACAAGTGCTCCAGGTGGCCAAGATGTGAGGTTCCCCCAGTGCTTAGCCTGGGGTCACCAGATGTGACCCATCTGGCCCCAGTTTGTTGAGGAAACAGATAAGCTCCAGGAGGTCCCCAGGTGGCTGGCGGATTCCGAGCTCACCCCTCCCATGCAGGTTAAACCATAATTGTTCCCATGTCTGTCTCAGGAGCCTGGGACAAGGGTAAGGGCCATGGAAAGACCTCTCCTGGCCTCATTCCTGCCCCTCTCTCAGCCTGGGCAGCTCCCTCTGCAGCGAGATGGGGCCGGAAGCTCGATACACAGGGTGGATGGGGTCTCAGCACCAGCTGACTCTGGTTCATTCCCTGCCTCAGCCCCCACCATCCTCGTGGACGTGGACCCCCAGTCCCCAGTGATGCAGGAGGAGATCTTTGGGCCAGTGATGCCCATTGTGTGTGTGCACAGCCTGGAGGAAGCCATCCAGTTTATCAACCAGCGTGAGAAGCCGCTGGCTCTCTATGTGTTCTCCAACAACGACAAGGTAGGCTCCTCCCAGGTGCAGTGCCCACATGCAGACAGGATCCGGGAAGCCACACACCTGGGCTCAAATGGCAGCTTTCCTGTTCATCAGCTGTGTGCCCTTGTGCAAGTCACTTAACCTCTCAGAGCTTCTTTGGCCTTGTCTAGGACCAGAACAGAAGCATCCCTCGAGAGCTTAGAATGATGTGATCATCAACACGGTGCCCTGTCCACAGTTATAGGAGCTGTTGTCCTTATTACTTCACCTCGTGGTGCTGGCCACGTGATGTTTGTGTGGGGGCAGGTGGTGCTGGAGATAGTGACTGGCGCTGAGGATGCAGGAGCTGGTGGCCCGGGCTCTGTCTCCACCAGCTTGGTTCTTGTGGCTCCAGGACATAGTCACACAGGGTAGCAGGGAGACCGGGGCACCCCCTGGGCAGGAGTGCAAGACCAGCATCTGAGTCTCAATGTAGGTCATTAAGAAGATGATTGCAGAGACATCCAGTGGTGGGGTGACAGCCAACGATGTCATTGTCCACATCGCCGTGCACTCTCTGCCCTTTGGGGGCGTCGGTGAGTCTGGGACTGGGCTCACTGCCACCTGCCTCCCTCTTGGGGCCCCTAGTGGGGCTGGACATACCCACCAGGGGATTCAGGAGGGCCGAGAGCATCCAGGGGCCCCAGGCTTCCTCTGACCTCCCCATTTGTGCCTCAAGCCTCTGCCTTCAAGTCCTACGGGGTCTAGAAGTCAGGAGGTGCACAGGCCTGTTCACAAGGTCCCACACCAGGGGCACTGATGATATAGTTGAGATTAGGCTCTTCCTGGACACTCTCTTGTCCCCAGCACCGATACCCTGGTAGACACCCTAGGAATCGGCCACCTCCCCTGAGGGTATGGTACAGCTGGCGTGGGCTCCTTGCCCTGAGCAGGCTCCCCCACAGGGCACAGCGGCATGGGGGCCTACCACGGCAAGAAGAGCTTCGAGACCTTCTCTCACCGTCGCTCCTGCCTGGTGAGGTCTCTGCAGAATGACGAAGTCCACAAGGCCAGGTACCCACCGAGCCCAGCCAAGGTGAGCAGCCCGCGGCGCCATCGGGGGGAGTGAGCTGCGCAGGACATGGGCAAGGCCCAGCTGCTCACTGATCCCTCTCCGTCCTTCCACAGATGCCCCGGCACTGAGGCTGCTCCACCTGGCCCGTCTGCGCTTGCTCTCACTGGAGGATGAGACGCCCTTGCTGACCCTCCTGCCCATTGGAGAACTGCTTCTGGAGCCCCCAACCCTGGCCCCTGGTTCCTCTATGTCCTGTGCATGCCCCCACCTCCCAGATGGACCCAGCCCTCTCCTCTCCAAGTCCCTAGCCCTTGCTAGACACAGAGCAATAAAGCTTTCTGAGTGAACAGTTAAATCATGTATGTGGTGCTCCTTTTGCGTGCTTCATCAGCCAACCCTGTCTAACCCGATTCTACTGCCCCACGAGACTTGGTCATTCTGATGAGCCCATGAAGACCCCTCAATGGCTGTATGCCCGCCCACAGGGCTTCAAGGCAGGAGGCCGTGGTGTCAGGTGACATCTGTCTTCCATTGATACCTTGGGACGTCAGTTCCATTCCCAGTGTGTCCAGCCAAGGAGAAGCCAGGGAGGCTGAGCTTTGATGACAAAGTGGCTCCAAATCCAGAGGCAAAAAGGTCTTCTCAAATCCGATGTGACATTTAGGGCAGAGGTTGTTTCATACGGCAACACAGTGGTCAACAAGAAGCCCCTTGCTGTTGTCAGAGTACTGCCCATGGGGGCAAGAGGATAGGAAGCCCAGTCAGCACCAGGACCCCTGGTGCCTTCGCCACCTTTCTGTTACGTAGCTCTGTCCCTAGCTCTGGCCTCAGGGGCCTGCAGAGCCAGGCCTGGGTCCAGTAAGGGGAGTCTGAGTGGAGCAACGGCATTAGACACAGCAAGAGCCAAGAATCAATCCCAGGTGCCTGGGTGGGTGACTGGGGCAGAGCCCTGGGGCTGGGCCTGCCCTGCCAGGTGTACCACATAGGCCCCCCTGGTATCATGGAAGCCACCTTCTTGCCACTGGGGAGTGAGCCTGTGGCTGAGGTTTCTTGAGGAAGGCACAGCAGCCCCATGCTGTCACCAGCCACCTCTGCCGGGATTGTACTCCTCCCGCACTGTACCAGGTGTCTGCGCTCCCAGCAAAGGCCTCTGACTCGCCCCCGCGCCCTGCTTGCCACTGTGGCCTCTCTGCGCTGTTACCCTCTTCTGTACCGGCCCGGTCTTCACCTCTAGAACCTCACACCTTTATGTCTAAACCTCCAAACCCCCTGCCCCAGAGCAACCCAAAGAGTGCTTTACCTCTCTCCAGTGAGGGGCAGAGAGTAAACCGCTCTTCACTGTCTGAAGGCAGCCACGTGATCTCCCATTTGCATCTGGGACTTACTGTACAAAAGGCAGACGGGTGAACGGCACCAAAGCCAGGATCCTCTCAGAGCCTGCTCCCCTCCCGGCTCCTGTTTCGTTTCTCGACTTCACTTCCTAGTGAGTCTCCACTAACTGGTGTCTGTCCTTGCTTCTGTGTGACACAAAGACCACCACAGGGACAGACGACAAACTCCTGGGTCCTTACCCTGTTACTTGCTAAAAGCTTGATTTCTGTTTTCTTCTGAGGCAGTCAGGGATTCAGAAGCTACTTTTGCTAAAAAATTAGCTCCATTGTGGGGTGGCTAAGTCTGCTGGCAACCGGGGCAGGATGCTTGCCCCAAGCAATGGCCCCTACGAGTTTTATTTATGAGAAGGTAGCACCCTAACTTCTCTCCATGTTGCAGAGCTACTGCCTGTCATAAAAGTTTGAGAAGTCTGTTTTTTCTTTAGATAAGCCAATTAGCTAGCACAAATGGCCACCTCGGTTCCCAGGTAAAGTTAGTGTTATTCTGCCTGGGCTGGGTAACAAAAAACATAAGACTGGGTGGCTCACACGGCGGTGTTTCCCACACTTCTGGAGTCTGAGGTCTGGAGGTCGGTTTCCCCCAAGGCCTTCCTCCTAGGCTTGCAGACAGCCGCCTTCTCATCGTGTCTCCACAGGGTCTGTTCTTCGGTTCGGCGCACTCTCCACGCCTCCGCGTATCCAACTTCCCTCTTTCTCAGGGCTACCACATGACCTTAGTCACCTGTTCAAAAGGCCCTGTCTCCAAGAACACTCCCATTCGGAGACACTAGGGTTTAGGATTTCAACATATGAGTGTGGGGATGGGAAACAGCACAGTTCAGTTCACAGAGTCAGGATAAACCAGGTGTGACAAACGGTGTTGTTGGTCCTCTTACTTGAGGACCATCACCTATTTTGAAAACACTTGCCTCGGGTTATATCTGCTTGGCTATAAAGGAGTTAGATTCCTTTCTGCCTCTGTAAAAGTTTAAGGGATTGACTTAAAGTTTATTGAGTAAGCAAACCATTTTCTTTGTTTGCTATCTTTGTGGAAATGTTTTCTGAGTTGGGAGATTTCTGTTTCACTTGTATTTCCTGACGCAGTGAAGGAGCGTTAGGAAATACAGAAGTGTCCCTCCAAAACATGCCACTTCGGCATGCTGATTAGTTCAAACTGAGGATACAACAGTGGGCCACACACAGGAGGTGCTCAACAAATACTTGTTGAGTAAATTAATAAGGGAATGTGTTTACGGCATCACTGGTATTTGGTTGTTCTGACACACACACACACACACACACACACACACACACACCTGCCTTGTGCTATCAATGCGTCTGCAATTATGTGATTGTAAATGATGACGAGCTCCATGTGAGCCAGGTCTATGACGAAACAGCCCTGGAATCTTAAACCTTTTTAACAACAAAGGCAACATCCCGATCAACAATATGTCCTGTTGTGCTCATCAAAGCAGCGTGGGAGCCCTCCAAGGTGAAGGTCTCCCAGGCAAAACCCTGGTAAATGACAGCTGTCCCAGACGGAGGTAGGAGACAGGGAAGCGTCTTGGCTGGCAGCCTTGTCTCCTCTATCCCTAGCCTCTCACGGCCCCCTGTCTTGAAGGCACGGACCCATGGATAGGTTAGGAATCTAAGGCTTGGGTGTGATGTCACCTGGCAAGGTCTCACTGCACCATGGCTCAGGAGCACCTGTTCTTTGCGGACAGCACAGACAGCGGCTCCTCATCAGGAGCTACTGACAGAGCTAGACACGCTCAGCCTTAAGGAGAGAAGGCTCCGAGCTCCCAAGGGCGTCACCTGTGTGTTCCAGAGGGAGGAATCACAGCACATGGTACCAGTCGCAGTTATCTCTGTTTCCTCTCCTCTTCAGCCTCTTCATCCTTCTTTTCCTATTTATTATTACTACAATACAAGATTTATTATTACTACAATACAAGATTTTATTCATAAAGTCCCAACCTGACCTTTTCTCAGCCTGTCGGATTGCCAAGTTACAGCTGAGCTGAAAACACCTAGGAGAACACTTGGTCCCGCCTCAGCACCCTGATTCCGCCCACTGGATTGTTTCTTCCATTACATGGGTTAAAGAATAGGCTTTCAAAAATTTCACATGTATCATTCAAGCCTTCTAAACAATATCCATTTTCCAAAACATAAATGGCCAAGAACTGTCTCCAACTCATGTGCTACCACCAGCCAGACAGGTGACATTTCTGGGTTGCTGGCCACACAGTCTAGGACACGCTGACATCCTGACTCCCAGCTGAGATGACACAGCCTTTCCAGATCATTCTGTCCACTTGCTTCTGGTGTTTAGATTCTCACATTTTGATTTTGCAATTGTCATTTCTTTCAAGTTACAAATTAAAATAAAAAGTTTCATTTTGATTTTGCAATTGTCATTTCTTTCAAGTTACAAATTAAAATACGAAGTTTCATTCCACAGGAGGCTTTCCATCTTTGTTATATTTTGCTAGTACCCTTTATCTTTTGTCACTGCTATAGAACAGAAAAGAGTATTTCATCCACTATTTGTGCACTCAACAAATTCTTATTGGGTAACTGCTGGGATGGCTGTGACAGAAACAAAGAAAGGCTGTACTTTTGAGAAGCTTATAGTGACTGGAGTGTTTGCAGGCTCGTCTATGCTACGTTCCCATAACAAACTTATCTCAAAATGTTGTGTTTACCCAGCGGGAGGTTGATGGGGCTCTGCTTCACAAAGTCAGTTGGAAACTCCACCATCTCCATGCAAGGACAGGGGGCTCACCCAAGCAGAGGATGGAACAATACGGGGAGCATCCAGGTCACTTCCGCTCACACCTCACTGGCCAGAACATGGCGCACAGGGCTGAAAAGGTGCTAGGAAATGGGGGTAAGCAATCATTATTTGTTGTGAAGCAAATGTCTCTTCCACAGGGACAGAGAAATACAACAAACACATGGATAGACAGGCAAGAGAAATAGCTTTTTAAGTGCAGTGCTATACAGAGAATAGGGAATCTACTGCATGTACAGATGACTAGCTGAAGAGCTGGCTGACGGAAAGGTAGTTAGGTAGGTCATGTACCTTGTTGGTGGCTCTTACTCTTCCCCTCATTACTGCTGCTGCAGGCAGGCTTTCTTGCTACCCTGTCTGCTTCAGATGTCAGAGACCTGTCTCCAGGGCCACCGCCAGACCTCTCCCCAACGCTGGCCTTCTCTCTGCTCACCCTATGCTGGAGTCCTTGGGGCTCCCAATAATAAGCATGCCTCTTCTCTGTTGAAATGACAGCAAAATCAAAATTCAAAAAAAAAAAAAAGGTAAATGATAAGGAAATTCATCATCTCATACTTCAGAAGTCTGAAAGGAGAAGGGTGCCAGAATTGGACTCTGAGCTCCAGTTCAGCCTCTGATGTCCTGTAGACTCCACCTCTCTTGCTGGCCAGCATTGCCCTCGGTGACAGCAGATGTACCAGACACTGTTTTGCCCAGGCTAAATCCATCCCTTATGCCTCTTCACTAACAGAACTCAATTTTAATGAATTTCTCTTAAAATTATGATGCCTAGGGTCCTGAGGTTTAGAATCTACATTGTGGTACAAAGTCTGGGCATCAATTTGTTGTTGTTGTTAGGCTCTCTGAATGATCTAACAAGCTCTCAGGGTTGGCATAAGCCAGTAATGAGATATGGCTGCTCCACCAGAGATAATTAAGGATGATCACGCGACCCAGTGATGAGCAGCAGGATCTGAGGGGAAGTCAGTTTACTGGTAGTCCTGTCAAAGGTTCTGCAGGAGTCTAGGTTGAGATGATTGTAGCCATGTTGGTCCTAACTGTCATTTTCCCCACTAGATGGTCCTGGCACGCATACCAAACCTTACAGGACAATAAAAGCCATTAAGATATCTAGCCAAGCAAGCTGTGCAGGCCACTGGGGACCAGACTATTTCTTAACTGACCCTGAATTTGTTAGTAGGTTTTGAGACAGGTGAGTTGTAGCCATGGCCCACCTTTGCCCAGCTTAGCGTATAAACCCCTTCCTCCTGCCTGGGCGTGCAGGGGTTCACCTGTGTGCTACTGCCCCAGACACACTACTGCCCGTAAGTCCACAGTTAACTGCACTTTTGCAATCCTGGATCTTTTTGCCTCTTTTCTTCAGTCTCATGGGCCTTCTGTCTTCAGCAGCCGGTTCTCCTACCTCAGGACTGGGTTGCTTTAAAACCCACGGTTCCCCCCAATTGTTTAGTCCAAATTCCAGTTACTATCACAAACTGCCACCCTCCTCTTCTTGCCTCTCAGTCAACTCCTTGGTCCAGGGTCCTTTAAGAAGTGTCCTCTGAGCTGCTGTTTCGGAGGTCTGGCTAAATTGATAGCAACCAGGGAACATCAACTAACTTTTGTTTTGTAGATTTGGCCAGGCCTCTGGTCAACAACCCAAGCATCTCTTTACAGTGGGAAACGTAGCATGTATGGGGGATTCTCTTCTGTCTTGTCTTTTATTATTAATAAAATATTTAAAAAAAAAAAAAGCACTAAAAAAAGAAGTGTCCTCTGCCCGAGACTTCTGCTCATTCTAGACACCTGCGTACACTGGCTCCTCACTCAGGCCACCAACATCACTAAGCTTTATTCTGATCCAGTGGGAAAGACGGTGGGCTGTTGGGAGTCGGGAGATTCTGTGTTGCTCTGGGACTGTAACAGCCAGGTCTGTGTAGGAAACAGAAGCCACTTTAAGTACAGTCAGTAAGAACAGGTTCAATAAAGGGGATAATCACAGCAGGGCTGGGCCTCCAAGAATGTTTCCCGGGATGCATCAGTTTTACCAACCCGAGTCCACCTCTGGGACTGTGAAGTTCAAGAATTTACTGCCTTGGATTCAACCAAGAGACCAGGAAGAGGCCTGGGAAGCCAGCACTACTATCTTAATCACCTTTTGACCCTAGCAAAAGAAATGAATGAACAGACACAGGACTGGTTGTCAGAAAATCCTGGATCTGCTACTCCTTGTCAACCAGGGAAATCAAGTCCACACAAAGTATCTCTGAAGGGCAGAGCTTAATTCTTGCCCAGGGCTATGGTTTCAAGGAAGCCTGAGAAATGTGGCCTTTAGCTTTCTGGCCAGTGATGCACAGAAAGCTGCGAGCAAGATGTAAAAACTGACGCTGGGCAGCAGCTGGCCGTACCCAACACTGAGGGCTGGGTGCACAGTTCCTCTGCTCCTGTGCCTTGTTCTTCAAATTGATGATAATCTCCAAGCTTGTCTCCCGGGGTGGTGTGGGGGTAAAGTGAGACCATGCAGGCAAAGCACTCTGCATGACGTCTTCACAGGAGATAACCAAAGTTAGCGATTCTTATTTCTGATACTTCCTCCTGCACTTAGCCCCTTACTCCGAAATAATCCCCCAAAGTTATTCAGGGGGTGGAAAGTTTGCAGAAGGCTTAGAAAGAACGGCCCTAAGGCGGTGGCTCAGCAGTGGGTCAGAGACAGCCAAGACCCCCACCTGGCTCAGTCTCCCTGGACAGGCTGTTTTCTGGGCTCCTCCTGGCTGCTTGGCCTTGCCAGGGCAAAGCTAACCCTCCAGCCAAGGATGTTATACAAGCTGCATCTTTTCCTTTGTTTACAGGAAATTTTGAAAACTAAATGGGCTTGGCCTAAGCTGCTTAGTTCCTTAAGGCAACAAAGATTGTTTGGGCAAGCACGGCAGCTACACGCAAAGCAGCCGCCCAGGCCCGGCGCCAGGGCCAGCGGGACAGGCGGCCACGGGCAGGCTCCAGGGCTGCCCACTTTTCCCTCCAAGACCCAGGTCTTGACTGCCTGGGGGACACCTGTGTGTACACTCTTGACAGGACTGGGTCCACCGCCTCAGCTTCCCTACTTGGCTCTGAAGTTCTCTGCCCTAATGGTAGCCCTTCACTCTGCCAGACTCTGACTCTGGGAGTCAGCGTCATCGTTCTGAATGATCTGGGAATGTTTTTTTAGCTTTCCCCATCACCTGGGACAGTGTTCAGCCTCTTTGAAAAGCAGAAGTAGGAAACACCTCAGCCTCAGAGACAGGCGAGGAAAAGAGGTCACCTCCTCTCTGCTTTGACTCAAGTTTCTAAACACACAGAGAGGAGACAGCCCACGGCTTTTGTTCCCTCAGGTGACAATGACGTGACACAGGTGCCAACCTCCCAAACAGCCATCCTAACAACCTGGGAATGCTGCCCAGACCCGATCCCATGGTGCTGCTTTCACAGAACATCTTCACTTTGTGCTGGGCCAGACATGATCTCACAAGTCCTCGTGTGACCTGTGAAATAAACGTTTGTGCTGCTAACCATTTGGCTTGAGAAAGACAACCATTTCCCAAAGCTCATATTCCTAATAGGCGTTTACAGGGTTGGAAATGGGGGAGAAACTGGAGTAACACCTCTCCTTCCTCAAGAAGGCAAAGGGGTGAGGCCGGAGAAGACCCAGCCCCTGAGGATGTCCTGGCATGAGACTGAGCCCCTCCCGAGCATCTGACACTGAGCCTTTTTCAGGTCAGTATTTGTTAGGGGAGAAAAAAGTTGGGTTTTTTTGTTTCTGTTCCTGAGCCTGTGCTCGGTGATGCAGGTGGGAGAGGCCACCGCATGGCATATGTGGTGCCATTACTCCGCCACCCGATGCCCACGGTAGATGCTGCAGACTGATCACTGCACACTTTTTCTGCTGAATGGTCTGAGCCTCACAAAATAACAGTGCAGGGCAATGTGGTCAACTGAGAAAAGCCAAAAGGCTGGAGAAAAACCTAGTTGCTAAGAGTTTGAACATCTTCTCCAAGCTTGTGTTGAAATTGAATTACCAGTGTTACAGTGTTAAGAAGTGGGACCTTTCCAGGGTGATTAAGCCATGAAGGCCCAGCTCTCATGAGCATAGTAACGCCATTATCATGACTGCTGGTTTGTTACTATAGCAGTGGACCTGTTAGAAAGGGGAGTGTTGGCTACCCCCCCTCTCTCTTTCTCTTTCATTACCAACATGAGACACCACAGCAAGATTGACAGATGCCAGCCCCTCTATCTTCCCAGCCTCTGGGACTTCTTATTATACATTACCCAGTCTCAGCAGAAATTTTTTTTGGCACCGGAAATCAAACTCAGGACCTCATGCTTGCCAATCAGGTGCTGTGCCTCTGAGCTAAACCCCCGACTCCTCAGCAGATATTTTCAAACCAGGAGAATAACTAGTTGGGCTCACAGCCTCCACCATCAAGATCTCCGAACGCAGGGAAGAAAGTGGGTGACCCTAGGCTGGGGTGAGTAAAGGGCCCTCTCTCCATCCCCTTTCCTGCTGTCTGAAAGGCAACGGCTCTAGGGCTGGTCCATCATTGCTGGCCTCAGGCAGAAGACTCCAAGCTCCCTGCCTCGGGGTCCCACCAAGGTCCCTGGGGTTGCAGGAACATCCCAAGGCCTGGGTATTTCATTCCAGGTGCCCCAGCTGGTGCAGCACCTCCTGCTGCCCGTAAACAAGGCTGCTTGCTACTTCTGGCAGCCCGCGAATTCCGGCAATCCCACAACCACCTTCTGGTCCTCGACTTCTGCTGGTTATCTGGTTTTGGAGGCCTCTGCCCACTCTTTCTCTCTATCCGCTGTGAGCTCCCAACACATCTGCTGATCTCTATGGATGGAATCCAGTTTAGTCTGGGAATGGGGATAACCATCCTTGACCCCACAAGTGAGTGAGCTTGTCCACCCTATATATGAAGTCTGGAATTTTCCCCCAACCCTGTGCGCCTTGCCACATGCTGGGGGACCAGGCTGGGGCAGCAAGTCTGGGACATTTATGCCAGGGACAGGTGGATGTAAGGAGGGCTGCTGGGCTCACAGCTGGGCTGTCCTGCACACCAGCCTCTGACCTGCCTGGCCTTGCCACTTGGTGCCCTGCTCCCTGAAATGAGCCAGTGAGGCTTCTTTCAACCAGATGCTAAAGCTCCATGGTACCTGGAGGGCTTCTACCAAGAGCCAAGATCTTGGTGGCAAAGCCAAAGCGACCACCTTTCTCACCACCGTGAAGGGCAGCTTCAGATGGGCCCTGACTCAAACCGAAGAACATGTGTCTTCCATGTAGCTCCCTGACCATCTCCTTACATACCTGACTTTGACACTTACCACATCAGCCTCTTCTCCCCAGCTTCTAGGTACCATTTTAATAGACTTCATTTCTAGAGAAGTTTTAAATTTACAGAAATTGTACAAAAAGTATAGAGAGTCCACAACTACCTCCTGACTTCCCCCCAGTGCCCCGTCTTTCCCCTTACTATTAACATTTTGTACAAAGGTGGCGCATTTGTTAGAACTCCCTCACCAGTAGTTTTTTTTTTTTTTTTTTGTACCGGGGATCAAACCCACGACCTCACACCCACCGGCAGTTGCTTAAGCCACTGAGCTAAATCCCCCGCACTCACCAGTATTGACACAACATTATTACGAACTAAAGCCTTGCTATGACTTAGATCTAGATGTCCTCCCACAGCCTCCTGCACTCACAGGTGGGGCTGGGGTGATTGGACTATGGGTGTGTGACATTCATCAGTGGATTACCTGAGTTCATAGCTCCATGTGATTTGGGAGGGAAGCCTGGCGGGGAGCTGCGTCACTGGGAGTGTGGTCTGAGGGGTCTATCTCCTGTCCCCCTCCCCCGATCCCTCCCCTTGCTTCCCGCTTATCATGCTATCAGCTCTTTCTCCTCTGCCATACCCCACTGCCGTGCCGCACTGTCTTGGAATCAGCCAACTACGAACTGTAAAACCCCTACAAACTGTGGAACAAAAGAAAGCTTTTCTCCTTTAAGTTGTGCATGTCAGGTATTTTGTCCCAGCAATGGCCAAGCCTTTAACACAGGTGCCTTTAGGGGACACTTCAGCCCCAAGCTATGACATATATCCTGCGGGCTTCAACAAACAGTAATGTATTTCCGTGTTAGAGCAGTCTACAGAGTAGTTTTACTACCCTAGAAATTTTCTGCATTCCACATATTCATCTTCCCTCCCCACTGACACCTGGCCAACACTAAGCTTTTTACTGTCTCCATGCTTTTCCAGAATGTCTTATCCATACAGCAGGTAGCCTTCTCAGATTGGTTTCTTCCACTTAGTAATTTCCATTTCAGCTTCCTCCATGTCGTTTCATGAGGTGATAGCTTATTTCCTTTCAGCGCCAAGTAGCATTCATTTCTACTTCCTCCCAACCTTTCTCCAGACAGAAATGCCCCGCTATCTTCTGAACTCTGGAGCACTAATGCTTGACAGGTATGGAATGGAGGGCTCGTTGTCACAGCTGAGGGCCCTGCCACCTGGCTCTGTCCCTCACCTCGCTCTTAGGCCTTAGAGAGCCTGACATCAGGTCAGGGACTGAGCCCCTGGCATTTCTGGTGATCTAGGGCCTGGGCTTGGAAGGTGCCAGTGCGGCCTCTGATGGTTACTTTGGAAGAGAGGTGTTTGGGCACATATACCACGCAGTAATAACAACCAAAGCAGGATGTGCGCTGACACCACTGCCTCAGGTTGCCCAGCGTCCCATCCTTTGGGGGAACCACCCTGTGTTTCTCAGGGGGTGCCCAGCTCCCTTCTTTCCCATCCCTTCTGCATCCATTTCTGCCATGGGCTCCCCTCCCCTTCCCTTCCCTTCATCTTCTGGCCTTATCCTGAGTTAGTTCCTACCGTTTCCATCAAAGAGCCATGACTGACGCAAAAATTGGCATAAGGGAGGAACTCACAGGGCGTGTGTCCTGCGGTAACGAGGGACTTGGAAGCACATTATCACTGAGGAAAGGAGAGATGGCAGGCGTCACAGGGACTCTCATGTTTCGTGGGCTCACTGGCCCTGTTCGGAGGTGAGCCGCGGGACTCTAAGGTGGCATGGCTGCTCCTAGAGCACTGGACAAGTCACAGACGGGACAGAGGATGCAATCCAAAATTCTTTCCTAGTCACAGGTTGTGCTCAGGGTTGGCCTTTAGATCTGCTCAGAAACTACGTTTCTGCTCCCATAGGCTGAATCCCCAAAAAGCACTCAGAGGTTGAACCGGTGGCATTCCAACAGCAGCTGCCGGCTGAAATGGCCTTCACTCCAGTAAATGTCCGACGTTCACTGGAAAAGAGGAACCACATCACTTGAAAGCCATTTTCTATTGGGCGGACTAGAGAGCCCTTGAAACTCCACTCCTAGCAGAACCTACCTGAGAGCGGGTTTTGAAATTCCAAAGCTTTGTGAGAGAGCTCTCCACCCTGAGGAAACGCGGGGCTGGCGTAGCTCCCATCACAGCCGTCCCGGGGAATGCTGCGGGGACGGCGTTTGAAGATGCCCGCTCCACAACGTGCCCTCGGGAAGATGAGCTGAGCCCTGGCCCGCGCCCTGGATCCAGCGCCTTGATGAATTTTGCTTCATTGCTCCATCTCAATCTGTTCCTCTCTCCCTGTGACTCTGAGGGTGGGACCCTACTGGCCACGTGGGAAGCAGGCCATGTACACTGCCGGGGAGATAAACAGACCTTCCCCCTTGAAAAACCTGGGTCATGGAGGAGAAAGGAGTGGAAACACTTCTCTCCCTTCCAGAGAAACAGCTGGGGCCCAGTCTTGGCTCCCTCACCTCCTTCCCCCAGTGCTCAGCTGCCGAGGTGTAGAGACGCGTGTGTCAGAGACAGGGGACACAGACGGACCGCTAGGCAGGCCTTCCCTGGGCAGACGGGGCAGCAACAGGTGAGCCCCTGGCTCGCTCTGCGGGCGCTGGCGCCTGCGCTGGGTCCTGGCAGCCACTGTCCAGCAGGACAACACGACGAACATGGCTTCCCTGGCACGTGGGCTGAACAAAGCCTCCTTCGTCAGAGACCTCTGAAGAACAGCGGAGGCCACGGTGAGCGGGGGTGGACCGGCCTGGCCGGAGCTGCTGGAAGAAGCTACCGTATCCCACGCGCAGGCTGCAGCAAGAGGGCGCCGCACGGGGGCTCCGTGCAGGAGTTTTCCGACGCCCATTGCATGCTGGGTCCCACACACACCGAGGGGTGTCCCGGTGACAGGGGACAGCAGCCTGATCTGGGGTCGGTGCGGGGCTGTTTTGCAGAAGCACTGGGAGTGACCCTAGATGGGGATTTGCTGCTTTTCCCCCGCGCTCCTCCTCAGCACCCAGACAGCCCGCTCTCTTCAGGCAGGGCTCCCCCGAGACCCAGAGGTCCCAGGAAACCCAGGCCAGAGAAAGAAACCCTGAGGAAGTGCGCCTCATCCGCTGCTGGTCGTCACACCTGTGCGGTGTCTGCGCCGCCTCCGCCCTGTGGTCCCCGGCGCAGAAGCTTCCGTGGACAGTCGGGGATTTGCTGCAGGGAATCCTCGCGCACGGCGCGCTGCTCCAGCTCTGGCCAGCAGGGGGCAGGCAGACCGCTCTCCCGCTAGCAGGCAGGGTGAGAAACCACGGGTTGTGCATTCCAAAAAATTTTTATTTTATTAACGCACGTTTGAAATACATAAAGTATAGGGATGTAGATCAATGGTAGAGCGCTTACCTGGCGTGCACAAGGCCTTGGGTTCCATCTCCAGAAAAAATAAGAATTTAAAAAAATAATAAAGAAATAATAGAAAAGAATTTGCATTTTATTTGCATTTGTATCCGGGCAGAGTCCCTACTTCATAGCTGTTTTTAAGAAGTAAAACGTGCACTACCTCATTATAAAAAAAAAGAAAGAGAGAGACTGGTGACTGAACCAATTTCTGATTAATAACATTAAATTGATGGTAAACATTAAATGAATAAATTTAATAATATTAAATTTAGAAATGCCACCTCAGGGGTGCCTATTCATTTTATATGATGCACACTTTATTTGGTCACTTGTTGATACGATACAATTTTTTTAAAAGAACTCCGCGTTACTCCGAATTTAAGTTCCCTAGTCACAGGGCCGGAGTGGTTGGACCAGCAGGTTCTGCGTCCTGGCATCTGCGGCCGCACGCTGCGGTTTCACTGCTGTCGCCGACAGTCGCGGGGCTTGGGAAGCTCTCCGCAGGCCGAAGATGGCAGAAGCGTCTCCTGTGTCACAGGTTAACCCAGGACCGGGGCTGATTTTCATCTCCCTGGAACTTCCGGCTTACTAAGCACAGAGGGTGGAATTGCACTCCTCTGAATTCTGGCTTTTCGCTTTTCCTCCCCATCTGCTAGGGAGGGACATTAGCTCGAAATGACTTCCTGTCTGGCTCTCACACTAAGGCTTACAGAAGTGGAATTGTGATTCTAGTCTGTCTGTGCAAATTGAATTTTTAAAAAATGGCATAGGGTTGGAGGGGTTCAGTGTGTGCTTAGCATGCGCGGGGCCCTGGGTTCCATCCCCAGCACCAAATAAATAATAAATAAAATTCTACAAGTGACATAATACCTTTTCTGATTTCAAAAAATATTCATTGGAGAAAATATGGAAAGCACAGAGCAGAAAAATTGCAAAATGCCCTGAATTCTAGCATCCAGAGAGAATACATGTTACTATATGCTTTCCAGAATTATATTAAAACATACACACATATTGAAATGGGGTTAATGGGTATTCATTGTATTATAAACTACATTTTCCCTTTAAAATATGCAATTACTCTCTTGATAAGATTAAAATAGCCTTCCACTAGTCAATTCCAAAGGTTACGTAGTGTCCCCTAGTTGTGTCATAATTTATTAATAAATACTATAATTCTCACTATTAAGATACATGATGAACATTCTTATACAAAAATCTTTGCAATCATCTGTAATAATTTCTTTAACATACTTGGTCAATGGTTTTTGATAACTAATTCCAAACTACCAATTTCTACCCCCACTAGCAAAAAATCTCATTAGCATATAGTATTACTAGCACCTTTCTCCAATTAGAAATAGTTTTAACATGCATTTCTTTTATTGCTAATGAAGATGGACATTTTTTATGGATTTATTGGTCATTTGTTCTTCTGTGAAAGGTCATAACTGCTGATTTTAGCATGCTAAGTTCTTTCTAACTACTATAATTCTCATTCAATAAAATCTTAATCCTTTAAACCAGGCATGGTGGTGCACGCCTTTAATCCCAGCACTTGGGAGGCTGAGGCAGGAGGATCCTTGTGAGTTCAAGACCAGCCTGGGCTACAAAGTGAGTTCAAGGCTGGCCTGAACTGCATAGTGAGACCCTGTCTCAAAAAATAGGGCTGGGGATTTAGCTCAGTGGCCTAAGTGCCTTCCTGGCAGTTGCCAGGTTGTGAGTTCGATCCCCAACACCAAAAAAAAAATTAATCCTTTGCAATATATATTGAAAACAGTTTCCAGTTTATTTCCCTTTTAATTTTTTCATATTTTTTACTTAAAGAATTTTGAACATTAATGAAATTCCATTCCTTGTAATATCTGTCTTTGATAAACTTGAAGAGATTTACTCCACCTCAAGATCATATAAATAGCTATAGTTTCTTTGAATCCTTTCAGGGTTTCTATTTTCACATTTAAGACTTTAATCCACCTAGTTTAAAATTTTGCTAACCAATTCTGAATGTTCTCGCCTTTCTCCCTAATGGGTTACACGCTAAGCTAGTAAGTGCTACATCCATTTCAAGTCAGTCTCTGGGACTTGTGGCCTGATTCAGTGGTCTGTGTGACTTGTGGCCTGATTCAGTAGTGCTCTATCTGACTTCTGCTTAGTGACACCAGTTAGGACCTGGTGGCACTGTATAATAGGTGGTCTTTCATCACCTGATACTGTGACACTTCTACTCCCTGGCTTCACGGGACAAAGTTCTTGGGGAGGGACTTGGCCAAGTGAGGGACGAGGTGGAACCGCTCTCCCTGCGGCAAGCCCAGGCCTGGCCGACTGTACCCTGCCACATCCAACTGGATAAAAGGCCAGCGCTGTGACCTCTTTGGAGCCCAGCCAGCTATGGGATTCTTCTGTATGGTGGAAACGGTTGGATGGGACTGATTCTCCTCCTGAGTCATCGTTGTAACCATACTTGGGCTTTTCAAGCCATGGCGATGGCATCTTGTCAAACACAACCCTGAGGGCTGAGTCACTGTGGTGCCACCTTTACCAAGCAAAGCAAGGTCCTTCTGTAAAATACTGCTGCAAAATTGAACTGTCAATAATACCAATGATTAGCTGGGTGTGGTGGCGCACGTCTTTAATCCCAGCACTGGGGAAGCTGAGGTAGGAGGAGTGCTGTGAGTTCGAGGCCAGTTTGGGCTACAACGCGAGCGCAAGGCCAGCTTGAGCTACATAGTGCGACCCTGCCTCAAAAAACTGGAGCCGGGAGTTTGGCTCAGTGGCTTAAGCGCCTGTCTGGCAGGTGTGAGGCCATGAGTTTGATCTCCAGTGTCACAAAAAAAAAATAATAATAATAATAATAATAATAATAATGATTGTAATACATATACTGTACTTGTTTAACACTTAAAATACTTAAATGTGCCCTAGGCTGTTTTGTAAGCCCTTTGCGACATTAGATGTGCACAGCACGTATGTAAAATGCTAAGTGTGTAACTTGCTACTCCCCTCAGTACATATGAGGAAACTAAAGCTCAGCGATGTTAAGTAACTTTCCTAAGGCCCTGTGTCTCCTAATAGGCAGAGTCAGGATTTGAACCCCAGCAATCCGGACTCAGTTCTGTACCCTTATCCACTGCGCTGTACTGAAAAGAAGAGCTAAGGGAGGATTGGGAGAGGAAGGTGCAGGCCCTGGCCACACACTGACACACAAACCCCACCTTCTCCTCCTCAGAGAAGGACCTGTCACCTCTGCGGGGATTTGGGCCTGCTCAGCAGAGGCTGCCCATGACCTGCACTGGTCAGGTCCCACCCCTGCCTTGGTGTAAGTTCACTCCCTCCAAATCCTGGCCTCTGGAAGCCAGAGTCCTGCCCTGAGTGTCCACGGCCCGTGGATTTCAACTCCATCCTTTAATCACCCTTCTTAGCTGACGGGGTCAGGGCTGGCAGTTGGAGGCCTGCCGGGCACCCTGCCTCTGCCCAGATTTGCCAAAGCACAAACTCACCTCCCTGGTGACCAAGCGGTGGCCTGAGGGCCTTCTGCAGGCGAGGCCAGCACACGCTCAGGTGGTAACATGGGCCTCAGCTCCCCACCGGCCCTGGGGTCTCATATATTACTTTGATGAAGCAATTGCTACAGGTTCAGGTACCTATGTCCCAGGAAGGATTATCTGTTACTATTTGGTGATTTGGGGCGTGTTTGCTTGCTTTACTTTGCTTTGCTTTTTGTTTTGTTTTTTACAACCTGCTGGTAAAATATTTGCAAAACCAGCTACAGGTCCCAGGCAAGAGGGGGTGGCTGTCTCCCAGCACAATGCCCTATGCCAGTGAGAGGGGACCCCAAGGACCTCCCCACACCGGCCCCGCTCTCTGTGAACAAGTTCCTGAGAGGGAACATTTCTAACCTGCCCTGCCACTCTCTGGTTTTGGGATAGGGCCAGGGAGGAGCCGTGTTTCCCAGCCTCTTTGGGTCTCCTGGAGCCTGGACTTGTCCACACACCCAGCACTCCACCCTGCGAGGCCAGTTTCACTTATTTCAGGAGATTTTCTGGCCCAAGTTCCCTGTGCTGATGTGGGTAACTGTGTGACTGGCATAGCCCATGGGCTCCCTGTTGACCCTGGGGTCAGGAGAGCTGGGGGTGGGGGCACTGCTCACCAAGCTCCCCATCCTGCGCGGGCAGGTCACCCACCATCCATGCCCAGCTTATGCCCTCCAGAAGTGGGGGTCATGGGGAGATGGAGAGGACCCTTAGGTTCCGAGGATGTGCCCTGGCGCCGAGGAGGTGAATCACTTCCTATTGCTGCCTGGCCTCCCACCAGGGGACAGTAAATGGCAGTGGGGGTGGGGGTATTGCTCAGCGCCGGGGCCTGGCTGAGTGGAGGAGCAGGGGCCAGAGGGACCCTGAGGAGACTGATTCTGGAATGGGAGGTGCTCCCTCCTGCCCTGCTGGCTCAGGAAGCCACCCATCCTCCGCAGCGAGGGCCCAGGCAGGGCGGGGGCAGAGTAAATAACCCCAGCTCCGCCTCCCTTCTTCCAGAGCTCAGCTATGCCAGCATCCACGCCCGACACCTGCAGACCATTGTCTTTCTCGCCTGTCCTGAGAGAGCTGCACCTGGAGATGTGGGCAGGTGTGCGGGGCCGCCCATGGCAAAAGGACAGGCAGAGGGCCCGGGGAGCCCTGCTGGTGGAGGTAGAGGCCCTGTCTCCAGCCAGCCTCTGTATCCCTGCAGGGCCCCTTCCTTCCCCTTTGCTCCCCCAGGGTTCCCTCTCCAATGCACCACTGTGCAGAGCCCTGCTGAGGACACGGTGCTACAGGATCCCTCTCCAGGCCCAGGAGATCAAGATTGTGATAAGAGTGAAATACAAGCGAATCAGGCATGGTGGTGCACACCTATAGTCTCTGTACTTGGAGGCTGAGGCAGGAAGATCGCCATGAGTTTGAGACCAGCGTGGGCTGCATAGTAAGTTCAAAGCCATCCTGAACTCCATAAGGAGACCCTTAGGTAGTCTCAAAACAACAACAAAAAGTAATGTACAAGTGAAATGCATGGTGTCAGCAGGGGCCAGAGCACCCTGCATTCCCGACCTCCTGAAAACTTCACAACACCTTATTATCTCCATTTTATATTGGACCGATTGAGGCAGATAGAGGTTAGGTAATTTGCTCCAAGCACCAGAACTGGACTTAAACCTGTCCCACAGGTACTTCGCTGCCTCGCTACAGCTAACCCTATAGGACAAGGGCTCCACCTACTGTGCATTCAAGGAACTGCTCTGCAGCCTCCAGGGCCTCGTAGGGGTTGCTGCGAGGAGAGGGATCCGGCGGTGCTGGGGGCCTCTCCCAAGTCTGTGCAGTCAGCCCTCTTGGCTTTGTGAATCCCTTCAGTGCCTTTGATTTCATGCTCTCCACCAACAGCGCTTCAAGGAAAGGTGGGGCAAAGATAAGGACCCAGTTTCAGACGAGGAAACAGAGCCTAGAGGAGGTGACTCAGGGTTTCAGATGAGGCAACAGAGCCCAGCAGAGTTGCCCAAGACCCGAGGACGTCAAGGGTGGAGAGAAGAACAAGTCCCGGATCCCCATTGGGTAGGTACCCTTGTGGTGCTGACTGGGTGAGCCTGGTACCTCCTCCTCTGCCTGCTCTGACACCAGTGGTAACCCAACCTACGACCGCTGTGCAAGACACCACGACGTGCCTGGGCCTGGAAGCCCTAAATGGAAAGAGCCAAGACTCTCAGTGGCCTCCCGACAGCGGGCAGAGCAGGCGTGCAGGGCGGCTGTCAGCTCGTGGCCTCTGTTCTCAGTCTGGTGCAGTGAGCACCTACGGGAAGGGGTCCTTCTGCTCCCTGGCCATCTGCCACATGCTCACAACACACATCAAGAGGTGCGCCTGCAGGACCCAGAGGTGCTCCCTGGGTGCATGCGAGAGAACAGGGTGGGCAACACAGCCCCCTCCCCAGGAGAGTTTTACTAGCCCAGCCACGGGGCACAGAACCAGCAGACCAACACTGTGCCCAGCTAGGGCTGAATTTGTCACTGCTGGCCCCACGCCCACCCTAGAGCCTTTCTGCCTGGATACCAGCGTGCACCCGGCACTGAGTGAACACCTGTGGGAAGTGGCCAAGTCCCTGGACAGGTGAGGAACAAAACAAACCCGTTCATGGGCTTGCACAGTGCTCTGAGCTTGGTAGGTACGGAGCCACCTGCTGGAGCCTGGAGCATGAGGATTCAGCCCAAAGTCAAAAGGCCCCAAGACGCCATCTATTCCAGTGCCTAACCCCATGTACGGATGAGCAAATCGAGCTCCAAGAACAGGAGAAACTGTCAAGAGTCACATGAAAGCTCCGTGGCAGGGCTCACACCCACGCTCAGGTTGCCTAAGGATTGCGCTTCCCTTCCCTGGCTGCGCACGGGAACAAAGGAGTTCATCCTCCAAGACAGACCGCGCAGGGCATGGTATGTGGGGAGTCCCAGAACCTGGCAGAACTCCCCTGGCAAGCTGACTGAAGGTCAAACAGAAAAGTCAACTTCTTGCTATTGTGGCAAATCTGTCCTTCAAAGTCATGTGGTCTTTGTCCCCAAACAGAGCAGCACTGTCAGCCAGAGTCTAGGACCTCTCTCTGGTACTTGGGGCTTTGGCAGGTGGGACACTGGCTTACACTGCCTCTGGCCAAGGCCTGTGCAGCCTGGTGGATCTCTCTACCGAGACTGTCACCTACAAGGTGGCCACAGTGACCTACATGGTGAGCTCCCTCCTCCGGGGAGGCCTTCCCCACCCCTACCCAGCCATCTGAAGGCCTGCCTGGAGGTATCACTGGAAGAAGTAGGCTATCACCCCAAAGACCATCTCTGTCTCTCAAAGGGCCCTTCTCCACTTCCGGTGCCCTCCAGGGCCAGGCCCTGTGTGGCTCGCACAAGGACCCATAGCAGTCGGTTCGCCAAGGGAGACCCTTCATTTACAGATGTTCAAATTTTTAAAAATTAATTAGCATTCCTCCCATTCTGAATTTGTAGATTTTCTTGAAAAAATAGGACATCCCGTTTCATGGTGGGTTCACATTCCTGACCACCATAGTCAGCCAGGGCTGGATACGGTGATGCTGGAGGACAGAGGGGTCTCCCTCGCCACAATCCCCAGAGAACAAGGGCCACCGTATCACTCACAGGCATCTGTCAGCCTCCTGGAGGAAGGAGGTGTCCTCCACGACCTTGCCTTTAAACACTACATTCACAAATATCTATACTTACAAAATTAATTTACAGGCCCCCAGGGAGCAAGGTAGCTCAGTGATAGACCACATGGCTAACTCGCTCAAGGCTCTGGGTTCCAATACCAGCACCAAAATAATTTATAAGGCGATTCTAATTTTTACAAATGGTTTTCACTGATTTTTTTTTTTTTATTTCCTAGAGGTAGCTTTTTTGGTATATTAAAGACCATATTGAAATCCATTCACTCCTTTGATTTAGACAGCACACTGATTTCAGTTGCAGGGTCAGCCTGCCTGTAAGGAGAGGCAGCAGTACGAGTGGCTCACCTGGAATATCCGCAACCCTTCCCTTACCCTAGATGTCATTGCCTCATGGTCAGCAGCCACATCCATCCTCCCTTCCCATGTTCCTCCCTTTTGGGGATGGGACAGGCCTGCTTCTCCCGGGCTCAGAACTCCTCCCCTGCAAGGGCTGAAGGGTCGCCCACTGACAGCACCCTCTTATCAAGAATCGCAAGCACCTGTGGGGCTCAGCCTCACGAATCTGTGTCAGACTGGGGAAGGCACTGGGAGCTGCAGATGCTCCACAAACGAAGCTTCTCCAGGTCACTGATGGGCTTTGGAATACTGGTATGAGTGAGTCCAGGCCCCGGGCAGGGAAGCACTGAGTGGCAGGGCTGGCCCTGGAGCTGGCAGCCTTACCTTCCAAACCTGCTGCCCCTCCCTGCGCAGCAAGGGGCTCTGTTCCGGCCTGCCCGCTTCTGCTGGGACTCCTGTGCTCTCCTGAAGTCAGACTCCCACCGCTCATGAATTTTGGGAGGCTCTTCCTCCCTTAGAACGCTCTCTCCAGATTTCCAAGTCCTTCTACAAGCCTGTCCTATTCCTCAGAACGAGCTACCCTGTATCCTCCCACAATGCAGCTCTGCCTTCTGACCCCAGCAGGTCCTGATCAGCTCCTCCATGGGAAGAGGTGGTTCTTAGGCATCCGCCTGTGTCGGAATCCTCCGGAGGGCTGTTCACAAACTGCTGGTCTCATCAGTAGGCTGGAGACGGGCATCTGAGAATCTATGTATCTAAACAGGTTAGCAGGCAGTGCTGCTGCTGGTGGTGTAGGCAGTCCACTGAGAACCATCCATTTTACATGGCGCTTTTCCTGCAAAAGGACGTCCAGGACAGACGGATGGTGCTCATGTGGGGGAATTCTGGCCCTGTGGCCAAGGTGCCCGATTCAGGCGGGAAGAGTGATTTGCAGTGATTAGGGATACGCCCCCTATCGATCTAAGGGGGGGTCTGTCAGGGGCATTCCTTTTGTCTCTTCCAGTCAGTATTTTCTTGATCATTTAACTTATTAATTCAACCTGTTTACTTATTGTGTATCTATTAAGATTTTGTTTTTATGACAAAAAATATTTTTTGATTGAGTTAGTTATAATTGGTGTCCTTCTAGAAATGTATTCATTTAAACTAAATTGGCATAAAGTTGCTAATAATATTCCCTTATTATTGTTTTCTTTGTGATCAGTAGTGATAGACCGTCCTTCCTTCCTGATTTTGATAATTTTTGTCTTCCTGGTTTTCTAGGTCTTATTTTACAAAAGTCAAATCTTTGCTGAGTGTTTTTTTTTTTTTTAATTTTATGACTGTTAAGCAAAGAACTAACTTTTGGATTCATTGATTTTCTCTGTAGTCTGTTTCAACTATTTTCACTCTAATCTTTTGTTATTCCCAGCCCTCTGCTTTATTAAGGTATAGTTTGTTCCTTAATGGTTTCTTAGATTGTAATATTAGATTACTGGCTTATTTCTTCTTTTCTAATAAGGCATTTAAAGCTATATATTTGCATTTAATACATTTTGATATGTTGTTCTCCTTTTCATGAAGTTCAAACTATTTTTAAATTTCTATTATGATTTATTCTTTGATCCATGGGTTCTGAAGTGCATTAAATTTGGGGTGTTCATTTCTTTTTCTTTCTTTTTTTTTTTTTTTTTTTTTTGAGACAAGGTCTTAGTATATAATCCACACTGGCCTTTCAACTCATGATCCTCCTGCCTCAGCCTCCCAAGTTCAAGTTCTGGAATCACAGGTATACCCCACCATGCCTAGTTCCTGGTGTTTTCTTTCCAGTAGTTATTTCTAATTGTGTATGGTCAGAGAACATGCTTTGTATGAAGTATGTTTATACTGCTAGGTATGGTAGATATTTCTAATTCTTTTTGGTAGGTATTTTATATAATTCTATTGGTCAGAGAAAACATTATGTATGACTTCAGTCTTTCACAATTTAATGAGACCTGTTTTGTGGCCTAGCAAAGATCTATCCTCAGGAACATTTTGTCTGACTTTTACCTGAGACTGTCATTGTGTCAGCTGTTTGGCTCCTGCTTGGACTAATTCTGTGACTCCTGCCTTCTCTACAACGTGGAGCTGCTGGTCTCTCTGCTCAGCAGGTTTTTCTCCTGTCTGCAGAGCTTAGCATTCAACCAACTACTGGTCACAGACTGTATCCAAACACGTCTGACAGCTAACAAGCGTTCCATCTCTGTGCACAGATCCATGTGTGGGCCGGAGACATGTTCAAAGCTGAAACTGCTTTCAGGTTTGCCCCAGTTTTTACTTTCTTTTGGGTCCTCCTGTCTCTCTCTCTCTCTTTTTTATTTTACAGAGAATAAAACAAATCAGAACAAAGCAGATCAGAACAAAACAATGCAAGCAACACAGGACTTCAAAACAAGACACCAGGAAATCAACAGTGGCTACCAGAATGACTCTTGTTTTCTTCGAAATAGTTGTCCATACCTTCAGACACAATAAATTCAAACAAAACAAAATAGTATAAAAATAATCAAAAAAAAAAAAAAAAAGAGTGAAAGCATTATGGGCCTTCAAAACCAGACAATAGGAAACCAACAATAGCTACCATAATGTCTCTTGTTTTCTTCAAAATAGCTGTCCATACCTTCACACATATTGAAATCAAATAATAGAAAACATACTAAAGTCAATCAAAACAAAGAATAAAAGCATTCTTGGACTTCAAAACAAGATGATATGAAATCAACAATGTCTATCATGTCTCGTTTTCTTCAAAGTAGCTGTTCTTACCAGCACACATAACAAAATCAAATTCTTGTAAATTCTTTGGGAGAAGTTCTAGGCATTTATGAACCTACACATGTATATCTATCCTATCTGTATTAGAGGGAAAAACAACACAAAACAAAATGAAATGCAAGAAAAACAAGAACAAAAGGGACAAATAGCAATAACAAAGAACCCAAAACAATAACAGTGTATAGGCTTTCACAACAAGGTGGTAGGACCATAACAAAGGTTGTTATTTTGCTTTGTTATCTTCAAAAGAGTTACTCAGATTACCAGAAATAAACTTGCAAAATTGATCTTATTCTATGAATGTTAACTGTTTCGTTCCAAGAACTAATAGATCCAGTAGTACAATCCTCCCAGCTATTCTGAGTGTATATATACAACTTTGTATCTTTTTTCTTTTCCCTTCCTTCTTTTCTCCTTTTCCCTATCTGAGTTATTTTTTCCCCTTTGAACAGTTTCTTACCCTTTCACAATATTTATTGAAGATTTTGTATCTTATTTACTCTATCAGTTTCCTACACTAGGAAAATAATACAGTATTTACACATGTGAGTATGATCTATTTCACTTATGAGTATGGTCTCAAGTCGCATCCATTTACTTATAAAAGCCTCAATGTGATCCCTCTTTATAGCTGAGTAACACTCCAATGTATAAAAATACCACATCTTTTTTACCCATTTTTCAGTTGATGGGCATTTGCATTGTTTCCAAGGTTTAGCTATTACAAATTGTGCTGCTGTAAACATGGGTGCACATGTATCACTGTGGTATGATATTTTCAATTCTTCTGGGAATATGCCTAGAAGCCGAATAACTGGGTCAAATGGGACTTCCAATCCCAGATTTTTGAGGAACCTCCAGAATGATTTCCAAAGCGGTTGCACCAATCTACACTCCCACCAACAGTGCAGAAGAGTTCCTTTTTCCCCAAAGCCTCTCCTGCATTTGTTATTGGTGGTTTTCTTGATCCTGGCCATTCTTTCTGGAGTGAGATGAAATCTCAGTGTTAATTTTAATTTGCATTTTTCTAATTACCAATGCTGAACATTTTTTCATATATCTATTTGCCATTTGTATTTCTTCAACTAAGAAGTGTGTATTCATCTCACGTGCCCATTTTTGGATTGAGTCTTTGAATTTCGGGGGCCTGATTTTTTTAAATTCTTTATATGTTCTAGATAGAAGTCCTTTGTCTGAAGGACTGTTAACTAAGACTTTTTCCCAATTTGTGGGTTTTCTTTTCACTCTGTTGGAGATTTCTTTTGACATGCAGAAACTTTTTAATAAGATGAGATCCCTGTTGCTGATTCTGGAGAGCATTTCTCGTGCAGTTTGATTTTTATTCATGAACTCTCTGCCTACCCCTATGTCTTCAAGATTTCTACCTACATCTTCCAGTAGATTTAATGTTTCTGTTTTAATATTCAGATCTCTGATCCATTTTGACTTTAGTTTAGTGCATGGTGATAGGACTGGATCTAGTTTTAGTTTCTGGCATATGGAAAGCCAGTTTTTTCTAGCACTGCTTATTAAAGAAGTTATCTTTCATCCAGTGAATGTGTTTGGCCCCTTTGTCAAAGATGAGGTAACTGAGTATGTTTGTAGTTGTGGCTGTATCTTCTAATCTATTCCATTGATATTCAGGTCTGTTCTTATTCCAGTACCATGCTGATTTTATCACAGTAGCTTTGTAGTATAACTTCAAGTCAGAGATTGTGATGCCTCCTGCCTTGCCTTTGTTGCCCAGAATTGTCTTTACTATTTTAGGTCTCTTCTGGCTTCAGATGAATTTCAGGAATGATTTCTCTAGATCTGTGAGGTATGCTAATGGTATTTGATTGGGATTGCATTAAATCTACAAAACAATTTTGGGAGAATTGCCATTTTCACAATGTTTGCTCTTCCTATCCATTCCTTTCCATTTTCTGAGATCCTCTTCAATTTCTTTTTTCAGAGTACTGTAATTTTCACTGAATAGATCTTTTACTTCCTTTGTTAGATTGATTCCTAAGTATTTCATTTTTTTGGATGCTATTGTGAAGGGTGTGGTTTCTCTTACTTGTCTCTCAGTGAGTTTGTTGTTTGTGTACAGGAATGCTATTGATTTTTGAGTGTTGACTTTGTATCCAGCAACATTACTGAATTTGGTTATTATATCTAGAAGTCTTTCAATGGATTTTGGGGGGTCTTCTATGTGGAGTATCATGTCATCTACAAATAATGATAATTTAACTTCTTCCTTTCCTATCCTTATTCCTTTTATTTCTCTCTGTTTTCTAATTGCTCTGGCTAATGTTTCCAGCACTATCTTGAATAGGAATGGTAATAGTGGACCGCCTTGTCTTGTCCCTGATTTTAGAGTGAAAGCTTTCAATTTTTGACCTTTTAATTTGATGCTGGCTCTTGATTTGTCATAGATGGCTTTTATCAGATTGATGTAAAGACTATATATTCTGATTTTCCATAGGGTTCTTACCATGAATGAGTGTTGGACTTTATCAAAAGCTTTTTCTGCATCTATTGAAATGATCATGTGATTGTTTGGTTCTATTGATATGGTGCATTACACTTATTGATTTGCATATGTTAAACCATCCCTGCATTCCTGGGATGAATGCTACCTGGTCGTGGTGTATAATCTTCTTGATGACTTGCTGCATTCTGTTTGCCAGTATTTTATTGAGGATTTTTGCATCTATGTTCATTAGAGAGATTGGCCTGTAGTTCTCTTTTTTGGTTGGGTCTTTCTCTGATTTTGGTATTAGGGTAATACTTACTTCCAGGAATGAGTTAGGGAGAATTGCTTCCCTTTCAATTTCATTGAAGAGTTTGAGGAGTGTTGAATTTCTTGTAGAGTTCAGCTGTGAATCCATCAGGACCTGGGCTTTTATTTCTTGGTAAGATTCTAATTACATTTTCAATTTCATTAACTGAAATTGGGTTATTCAGCAGTTTTACATCTTCTTGATCCAGCTTTGGTAAGTCATCTGTTTCTAGAAATCTATACATTTCTTCTGTGTTATTGAACCTATGAGAGTAAAGGTTTTTGAAGTAAGTAATAATGATCTTCTGTATTTCCACAGGGCCTGTAGTAATTTTGGCCTTGTCATTTCTTATTGCATGAATTTGAGGGGTTTTTTTTCTTTCCTTTTTTAAAATAAGATTGGCTGGGGCTTATCAATTTTATTTATTCTTTCAAAGAACCAACTCTTTGAATCATTAATTCTTTGTATTGTTTTCTTAGTCTCTCTTGCGTTAAATTCTGCTCTAATCCTCATAATTTCCTCCCTTCTTTGGGCTTTGGGTTTGACTTGTTCTTCTTTTTCTAGATGTTTGCGGTGTAGCATCAGGTTGTTTATTTGTGTTTGCTCTGTTTTCCTGATGTGAGAATTCATTGCAATAAATTTCCCTCTGAACACTGCTTTCATTGCAGCCCACAGGTTCTGGTAAGTTGTATTTGTATTTTTGTTTGCTTGTAGATGCTGTTTAATTTCCTCTTTAATTTCCTCTGTGACTCATTGATTGTTCAGGAGTGTATTATTTATTTATTTATTTATTTATTTATTTATTGGGACCGGGGATCAAACTCACAACCTCACGCCTGCCAGGCAGGCACTTAGGCCACTGAGCTAAATTCCTGGCCCTATTTTTTGAGACAGGATTTCACTATGCAGTTCAGGCTGGCCTTGAACTCAGTTTGTAGTCCAGGCTGGTCTTGAACTCACAACAATCCTCTTGCCTCAGTCTCCTGAGTGCTGGGATTAAAGGTGTGCACCACCACACCCAGCCAGGAGTGTATTATTTAACTTTCATGTGTTTATGGAAGTTTTGCAGTTCTTTTGTCCTTAATTTCTAGTTTCATGGCATTATGATCAGATAATATGCATGGGATAATTTCAATTCTTTTGCATTTACTTAAGCATGTTTTATGGGCTATTATCTGATCTGTTTTAGAGAATGTCCCATGTGAAGCTGAGAACAATGTATGTTCTGATGTTGTTTGGTGGAACACTGTACACGTCTACTAAGTCTATTTGTTCACAAGTTTGATTCAGTTCTGTTATTTCTTTGCTGATTTTCTGTCTAGTTGATCTGTCTCTTTGTGTCAATGGAGTATTAAGGTCCCCTGTTTTAATTGTGTTATTGCTTATTTGATTTTTCATTTCCATTATTATTTTTTATATAGCTGGGTGCTCTCATATTTGATGCATATATATTTATGATTGTTATCTCTTCTTCTTGAAGTTTTCCCCTAACTAGTATGTAGAGACCTTCCTTATCTCTTTTGATCATTCTCAGTTTGAAGTTTGCATTGTCTACTAACAGAATAGCTGCTCCTGCTTTTTTTGGCGTTTCCTGTTGCATGAAGTATTGTTTTCCATCCTTTGACTTTCAGTCTATGAATTTCCTTTTGGGTTAGATGGGTTCCTTGTATACAGCATATGGTTGGATGTTGTTTCTTGATCCATTCCGCCATTCTGTTTCTTTTAATTGGTGAATTGAGGCCATTTACATTAATGGTTATAACTGATATATATTGTCTTATTTTTCTCATGTTATTTTTCTGCTGTTGGTTCTTTACCTTTCCTGTTTAATTGTTTGCCCTGCTTAGTGTTTATTTTTTCTGTTGGTTTTCTTGGAGTTGTAGTTATTTTTATGTCTATCTAGAATATCTATCAGTATTCTTTGCAGGGTTGGTTTGGTGGTCATTTCTTCAGTTGTTCTTTGTCATGGAAGTGTCTTATTTCTCCATCAATTTTGAAGGTCAGTCTTACAGGGTACATCAATCTGGGTTGGAAGTCGTTTTCCTTTAGGATTTGAAATATTTTACTCCATGCTTATCTTGACTTCATTGTGTGTGTGGAGAAGTCAGCTGTGATTCTGATGGGCTTTCCTTTTCTCTCACAGCTTTTAATATTCTGTTCTTATGTTGAATTTCTGAGATGTTGATTATTATGTCTGGGTATAGATTTATTTTGGTTATGGCTAATTGGAGTTCTGTATGCTTCACTTATGTGTATGTCATATTCCTTTCCCATGTTTGGGAAGTTTTCTGCTTTTACTTCTGTAAATAGTCTTTTGATACCATTTGTGTTGTCACCTTATTTTTTGTTTACACTGATCAATCATATATTATTTTTCTTTGCATCGTCTTGCAACTGTTGAATTGTGATTTCCTGATCCCTTGTTATTTTTAAAAGATCCTTCCTTTTCTTTTCACTCATTGAAATCTTATCTTCAAGGTCTGAAAATCTATCTTCACATTCATTGAGGCAGTTTTGCCAGCTTTTGATGGAATTTTTGAG
The DNA here is from genome assembly GCA_004363535.1 of Dasyprocta punctata. Taxonomy (NCBI): domain Eukaryota; kingdom Metazoa; phylum Chordata; class Mammalia; order Rodentia; family Dasyproctidae; genus Dasyprocta; species Dasyprocta punctata. Next base: position 49,847 of record RJWM01004528.1, on the reverse strand, counting down.
TTCTTGGATATCTCTTTGAATCTGTTTCATGCCTTCTGTTTCCTTCTTAAATTGTTCATTCAAGGTTTCCATCTTTTTGTGGTGCTCCTCAATTTTTTAAACTAGGTCTTCTTTAGATGTGTTCAGTATTTCTTTTATTATGTTTATCATTTCTTCTTTTACCTGGGAGAGTATTTCTGATCTGAGTTCCTTTACAGCTTTATGGAGTTCTTTACTTCAGTTGCTATCATTTCAGAAGTTTCAGGTGTATGTCTTACACTTTCTTCTATGTCCATGTCTGCTAGGCTTGGTTGGGATGGGCTGGAGGTTTGAGATTGCATTTTATTCTTCTGTTTTGTCATTTTCCTGTATTCCCCAGGTCCCTAGCGGCACTTGAAGGCCCCTCAAATGGGGAGAGTATGCTGGGTGGATATTCAGCACACCCTACATGGCACTCTGAAGTTCCCTGGCAGCTTGAGTTCGCTGGGTGGGACTCTACTATGTTCTGAGTGGTGTACATAAACTGAACAGCTGGATGAAGTACACTGTGCAAGCCTTCAGCTCATACCACCCAGCACACTAAAGCTCCCTGGCTGCTTGGGGTCACTGGGCGGGGCCCTACCAGGTTCCAGTCAAAGTGCTGAGGTTGCACAGCTAGCTAGAGTTCACTGTGCAGGCCTTGAGCTTGTGCCACGCAGCATAGGATGTTCCCCTGTCACTCGGGGTCACTGGGTGGGGCCGAGGCAGGACCCAAGCCACTTCCCAAAGGTCTCTGGATGTTTGGGGATGCTGAGTGGGGCCCTACCAGGTTCTGAGTGAAGTGTCAAAGCTACACTGCTAGGTAGATTTCACTGTGCAGGCCTTCAGCGCACGCAACTCAGCACACAGACATTGGCTGAGTACTCCCCTCCTGACTCTTCTGCCCACATGCATACTGCACTGTCCAGAGATAAATGGGAGGTTTGGACTTCTCTGGTCTCTCCTGCATTTATGCACATCCTCTGGTAGACTTGGGACATGTAAAGAACTTTGCCCCACCAACTCAGGCTATTGAGGAACAGGAACTCCCTGTTAAATTCCTGTCAGCTTGGCAGAGTCACCTGCCCTTCCTGTGTGCTTGTCACTTTAATTCACAACACTGTAAATCGAGATTTCTCAACCTCAGCACCACCGCCATCTTAGACCAAATAATTCTTTACCATAGGAGGGCTTCCTTGTGTACCATCAGATGTTTAGCAGAATCCCTGGTTTCTACCCACTAGATGGAATGCAATCTCCCCATTGTGATAACCAAAAGAATAACTCTAGACATTGCCAAATGTCTTCTGGGGAGGAACAAAAATCACAGCTGGGTAAGAAATACTGACCTACATTTCATCAATTACTACTGGGGAGAAGTCTTGTTTTAACCAAAAAAATAAAAATCATCTATCATCTATGATATAAAACTAACAGATACATGCACATGTTTCAAAGTTTGAGAGGCCCACATGTCCACTCAGTGCTTTACCTACTTGCTCAAATATGTAAGAGCAAATCACAAGCTTCATATAAACGCCCTTCATATAAATAAAATCAAAATAACCAAATAATCTGCTAGCAAAATGATAATAATAATAATCTGCTAGCAAATAGTCGAGCTGACTGAACGTAAGTTGTTTCTATAGTTCCTCAGTTCATTAGATCTGGGGTCAAGTTGGGAGAAAAAAGAATTAAGCAAGCAGAGCAGTTTCAGGGCTTTCTGCGGAGCCATTCTCGTCTAGGATGCAACATTCTGTGCTCCGATGGCTGCAGGCAAGGGCTGCCTGTCTCATATGGGACAAGATGACTCCTTCACTTGTCATGTGTGGGAGACGGAGTGACCCCTGAAGACATCCACATCGTAATTGTCAGAATGTGTGAGTGTGAAATGGCAAATGGAACTTGGCAGGTGTGGCGAGCACTCTGAGATGAGGAAGTTTCCTAAATTATCCAGATGGGCCCGATGTAATCACAAGGGCCTGATAAGAGGAAGGTAGGAAGATCAGAATTGGAGAAGATGTGAAGACAGAAACAGAGATTGGAGTGAAGGGGGCCATGACCCATGAATGGAGGTAGCTTCTGGAAGCCAGAAGATGGAAAACGAGATTTTACCCAAGGACCTCTAGAGGGAGGTAGCTCTGGACTTTAGCAGTGAGACCCCTCTGGTATACTGTGAAGTAATAAATTTCTATTGATTTACATTTGAAGTCATTGCTACAGTATTGCTTGGCCACCAATTCCACCTTTGACGGTCTAGTAGGGCAGTAATGGTGCCGCATGAAGCCTGAGTGCTTAGGAGCTGTGTTCTGAGTAACCCTGGCAGTGATCTGACTTCTTATGCTGACTCATCTGGGAAGAAAGCGTGGTGACAGCCCTCACCCTCGTGTTGGCAGAGTTAAATGAAGCCACGTGATGTAAGCTGCTTGAGCTCTTGGTCTCCTTGTTACTCCCCACACCAGCTCTGCTGTGTGTGTGGCAGAGCTGAGGGGCACTGAGAGACAGGCCGTGCCATGGTGAGGGCATCAGCCTCCCGCTGGGCACCGTGCTGACCTCTGTCGTCAGAATGAGCACAATGGGTTCTGTGCTATGAGGAGGCTGGGAGAGCCTTGGGGTGGTCTCCGACACTGACTCTCTTCCGACAGGCCTCTGGGTCGGTAACTGGCCTGTGGCCCCCTGCAGCTGCCACCTCTGTGGTCTATACCCCAGGACTGAAAGCCAGGTGCAGGTCCTGGCTCAGGACACACATTGCAGTGGGTGTATGTAGGCAGTTAATGCTCAGCCAGAAATGTCCAGAATGCACCAGGACTTGGCAGGAGAGAGCTGGGGTGTAGCTGAAGCGAGGGGGAGGGTGTATAGAGGACTACCTCAGTCTGGGCATCTGTTCCTGACACTGTAATTGACCAGTACAAGAACACCCTGCAGCTGCAAAGAGAAACACAAAACCAAATGTCTGAGAACGCCCACTGACAAGAGCAAAGGGCTTTTGTTCGGCCTCCAGCCTTGGTCCAGGGGGTCGAGCCTGGCTGGACCCATCGGCTGGGAGACACTTTCCCTAGGTTTCCCCTGCATCGGGCATAGAAGTAGCCCTGTGGTTGTACTCAGTGTCCACATGACGATACGATGGCCTCATCTTTGCTGCACAGACTCCCCACCCTCCCCAGAGCTGATGTGAGTGCTAGAACGTGTGTGAACAGGTCAGAGTGTACAGGTTACCACCGCTCCATAACCTCCTCTTACCCTGGCATTATACCCTGCACTATGCCCTAGTCACTGAAGTAGCACGCCAGTTCCCTACAACTCTGAGATCTTAAACCGTCTTAAGAGAAGATGGTAACATGATCAGCTAAGTGTTAAATGTGCATTTCGAAGTATACATAAAAGTTATACTTGACACAACATGTCATCACAAGGACGGAAACATTCATCTGAGCTTAGTAATAAACTTTATTTCTACATCAAATTCACAGTGTAAGATACTTTACACAGACTTCCTTCTCTCCTCTGGTCTTACCTTTAAAGTAAATAAGGCAAGTATCTTCCTATCATACAAGCTTCTTCTCTTAAGGCGCTGGAGTTAAGAACCAGTCACAAGGCTTAACAAGGCAGCCTGTTAGTTAACCTAGGCCTCCAGATTCCCAGGCCAAAGATCTTCCCCCTGCCCCATGGTGCCACGGTCTAGCTGGGCTAGGTCCACAGAGTCCCCGAAGGTGGGCTGAGCGTCGGTGCATGGAGAACAGACACACAAACAGCTCAGAGACTGTTTGAATCTGTTTTATTGTTTTTATTATTACTATCATTACTATTATTATTACTACTCTTTTGTAAGCTCTAACAATATTTTGTACTTTCTTTCTTGGCAGAGGTTGAAAGTCTAGATAAAAAGAATGAGATCAACAGGTGTTTCTATGGTTACATGGTTTCTATGGTTACATGATTTGTTAGCATAGGCAGAAAATTTATATTTAGTTAAAGACCTTGAAGCGTGTTTTTGTTATTAATAAATGTTCCATTGTGGTAGCCTAGCTAAAAACCTATAAAACACAAGACCATACTCAGTCCTGATTTAGCCCCCCTATCTCCCTGTGATGTTCTTGCAGTTGCAAGAATGTTATCTATTCTGTTTTCTTCAAAACATAGTAGCATATTGGCCTCTCTGTAAAGAGGTTCCCAGACAGCCCCAGACAGTTGGTCATTATTATTATCATTAAAGGCTCCCAAACTTCTAATATAACCTTGGTCTTGGTTCAACTCAATGTCAGACAGTTACACCATTTGTAGAAAAACATTTTATAAACTATCCCTTTGTTCTTAGGGAGTTTCTGTACTTCGTTTACTAATTTTGTGCATGGGAAAGAAAGAAAGAAGGAAAGAAAGAAATTCTCCAAACTGTGTCAGAGCACAAATTAACATAATAGTTTCCAAGAAGCATTAACCCATTCCCACAAAGCCAATTTTTATGTTGCAACCTTTTTTTAGAAGACGTCCTCCGTGTTTGGACCTTGTCAACAGAACACGGGTCTGTGTTTGGACCTTGTCAACAGAACACGCGTCTCTCTTTTTCCATGCTTGGACTTTGTCAACAGAACATGAGTAGAGAACGGCGCGGCACCATGGACTATTGAGCTTGCTTCTGTTTGTTGCTTCTGCCTACAGGCAGCTCCTCTGGCATTGCCTTGACAAGGCATTTAAAGCTGAGGGCCACGTGGACCTCACTTTTCAGGACTCCAGAGACAGCCTCCTGCTTGCAGCTCCTACAAACAGATGGTCATTGAAACAGCCAGGGGGCCGCCCTGAGGGTAGCCTCAGCCACCCTGATGATAGCGCTTATAATCCAACTAAGTCCTGACCCCCAGACCCTAGGCAAAAGCGCTCAAAAACAGAATGCAAGTGAGTGGCTGGCTACCCACAATGCATTTGTTTGGTACATACTGTAGTACATATGGTTACATTCATCAAGGGGGGTTGGCACATGTACGTGACAATTCTCAATTCCTTTTTTAACCTTCTCCCCCTCCTTGGGATACATATATAATTTTATAAAATACGCTTGTAGTACATGATCACATTCCTTAATTCCTCGTAGAGACTTGGTGCAAGGACACAGCATTTCACAATCCCCCTTTATTATTCATCTTCCTTCTCCCTAGACAGTAGACCATTTCCTACTGTCTTTGTTTTGCACTTTAGCTATATATTGGCGTTCTCATGGAAGAAACTATGCAATATTTAAACTTGTGTCTGCTTTATTTTACTTCACATTATGGTCTCAAGGTGAATCCATTTTCCTACAAATGACTCATTTGCCCTTGGCATAGTAGTACTCCACTGTGTATAAATACATTTTCTTTATTCATCTTGCAATGGAAATTTAGGCTGTTTCCAAGATTTAGCTATTATGAATTGTGCTACTATAAACATGAGTATCTGTCATTGTAATACGATGTCTTTAACTCCTTCAGGAAGATACCTAGTAGTGGAACAGGTGGCTCAAATGGAATTCCTATTTTGAGTTTTTTGAAGACTCACCATACTGATTTCACAAGTGGCTTACAGTTTATATTCCCACTGACAATGAAGGGTTCCTTCCAGCCTTTCCAGAATTTGTCATTCCATTTCCCTTTTTTTTTTGGAGATGGAATCTCAGTACTGCTCTAATTTGCTTTCTCAAATGGCCAGCAATGCTACACACTTTTTCATGTGTTTACTAGTCATCTGTATTTTCATCTGAGAAGTGTCCATTCATTTCACTTTCTGATTAGGTCTCTATATTTGAGGGGGTCTAATTTTACCGAGTTTTTCATATTTTCTAGATATCAGTCTTTAGTCTGACATCAGCTGACAAGAACTTCTCCCATTCTGTGGCTGTCTCTTCACTGCTCTCCACTACACGTTTCTGTACACACACACACGCACACACACATGCACACACAGTCTGTCCTACAAAAGCTCCCTTGGGATCCGGTGCAGAGCGACTCTTGAAACCACACTTCAAAATAAAAAAGAACCTCACCTAGAACATTTAGGTAAATTTGTGCCAACATTGAGAGAGATCTGAACTGCACAGACAAATCTGTTGTGGTTTTTTTTTTTTTTTTTCTTTTCTGACCTGGATTTCTTTATAAGACAGCCAATCAGAAGAGAAAGAACCCTGGGACTGCCACTGTTACTCAATATACAACAGCTTCAAATGAAAGATGGAGTAAAATGAAATCACAAATACCAGTTACATTAAACCTTGCTTCTTCCTCAGGTACAGTCTGATGCCCATCTGTTCAGAAATCTGTGCGGAGCTCTGGGGAGCTCAGGAGGCCCTGCCCAGGCAGTCCCATGTGCCCCCAGCACACACAGGTGCTGGGAGACCCCAGGCGCCAGGTGGCTGTCCGTAGACCTCTCTTCCCACTTTCCAGTTTCTTCATTCCACCAGCACTTTCATGCATCCGCTTTGAGAAACTCTTGCTCTTATACTTTTCTTATAGCAGTGATAGGACACAGAGCCACAGAACTCACTTTCTGCCTCACTATACTTCAGGATGGCGTCCACAGGCTGATCCAAATCCTTGGATCCGCTTCGGGCCAGGATGGGTGAACATCTTCAGACTCAGTGGTGAACCAGGCCACACACGGCCGCCTCACACAAACCGCACACTCATGCGTGTGCGTGCATATGCACACAGACACACACCTAGACTACAAAAATCTAAGAACATCGTGCCTAAAAATTTAAAATGAGAAAGCACGACAAATGTTAAAAAGAATGTTAAAAAATGCAACCTTGGATAGGTAAAAGAAAAACAATGGGTTTGTATTAGTGGATAAAGCTTATGATCAAAGGGTTGTATCCAATTAGGTGTATCTGAGGATCTGCACTAAGAATATTATTAAAATTCACACTGATTTTATAAAATATATTGTATTTATTTTGGAACAGAATATATTAGTAAACAAGCCAATAATTTAGCTTAATTAGAAATTATAAAGTACAATTTAAGATATTAAATGCAAATTCCAAATTTAAATTCTAAGAAATTTTATGATTGATTATTCTGTTAGAACCACAGTTTAAGGGATTTATCCCCAAACTAGGCCAGTGATTAATTCGTAACTTCTCAGACTGTGATAAAGACACAACACACTTCAGACAGACTTAACAGGACAAATTATTCAACAGCTGATTATACATTCAATAAAGTGAATTACATTCTCTTACTGAGGAAGGCCCAAGACTCTTTGCAGTCCCACGCAGGGGAAGTGAAGTACCTGCAGCCTGGGCTCCACGGCCCAGCACAGCACGGTCCAGCAGAGGATGCCACGTCCCACAGGGCCCCCCAGGACTCCCCGCCCTGCACCTCAGGCCTTGGCCGCATAAGGCTTTGGTGAGAATAATTTCTCACTTGCTCAGGAGATCCTCTCACCATTCTCTTTCCCTTTCAGTTTGGTTAAATGACTTACGATTATTCTCCAATTTCTCCTCAGGAGCCACCATCTCTGTGCCCCATGAGGTTCTTCAGTCCCAAAGTCCTAATATCCAAGACCTCTTTCTGTGACAGGAAATAACTCCCCCACTAGGCTGAACTTATGCAGAAAGCCATCTTTTTGAAGTTGAAAAGAGTAAAACTGACTTGCATTTTGCTATGGAAAGGAGACACTTTTTAAAAGATTTATCCTTGCAAACCTACCTACTTGTAACTTTAAGGTCCTGAGAGAAAAGTATTTTTATAATTACTTTTATTAAAGTACTTTAAAAATTCAAGTTAGGTTGTAAAACATGTAGAATGGTTGCTTCAACACCATATGAATAAGAGACAATATTTGCATGAAATGGGCTAAGATCTGCTAGGAAGCCTAATGATTTATAAGATGCTTTGAGTGCTACTAGTCACAAAAAGTATTTGTGAACAGTCCCACAGACTGTAATAAGCCAAAAATCTTCCAGGTGATAGAGGATGAGAAAGGATGAATACCAAGTCTGCCTAGAGAGCCAGCTTCTGGAGGTCAACTCTTTAAGTCTCAATAGGTGAGAGGCATCCCCGAACATCCTAGGTTTTTAAAGTTAGTATCACTGTGTATAGTTCAGGTTGGTCCTGAACTCACTATGTAGCTCAGTCTGGCCTTTAACTCATAGAGATCCACCTGCCTTGGCCTTCCAAGTGCTGAGATTACACGCATGTGCCACCATGTCCAGATGTGACAGCAATGATTCTTTCATGTTAAATTCTGTGGGCTAAATTTATTCAGAAAGACATCTGAAATTTAAAAAAATGTAATTGCACTCTGAATGCACTCTACAGAAATGAGAAAAAAAGAAGTGTCTCTGAAGATCCACTAACTTGCAACTTAAAGGTCAACTGCAGTGCCTCAAACCTCAAAAGGAGCTGGGAAGATACCACCTCACTTCTCTGAACCACAGACAATCACTGGGGGGCACTGGGAAGCGTTCAGCTCTTGGAAGCTTCACCAAGTAATAGCACAGCAGAGCAGATAAGGTATCCGATGAACTGGGTCCTATGAACTCAGCACGTTCTGAGGTTCTGAAACGTCCTTATATCCCCAAGGAGTATGGATTGCATTTAACACATTTTGCTTCCTGGCACAATCAAGAATAGGTTCTCAGAATATACTCATTATTAGGAAATGTTGAGATATGGCTGAAATGTGAAGTTTTATTAATGGCGAGCGACAGTAACCTTTACGTTTGATCACACTGAGTCAACACATTTCTGATTCTGATATGATTTTAAAATTACTGGTTCATTAACCAGTGAGTATAGAAATAATTCAGTAGAGGCACCTAGGAGGTGAACAGGATCATTCTTTAGTAGTATCCAACCTGGAGAGGGAAAAAAGAGATCCACGTTATTCTGCTGATTAAACACACAGCTAACACCACCTGTGAAACATGAGCTCAATACATGGCCTCTAACAAAAGCATCTTATGCTAAGACAGTCTGAATGCACTATAAAGAAAAGGACTATACATATATCCCTGAAAGGTCTAAGTGTGTTATGACCTGAAGTCAAAGAATTATGCCCATCCTCAGTAATAAAAATACAGATAATGATGGAGGCTACATTCTGTCCAAAATCAATGAGATAACATCAGAAGAGAGATGGGTTAAAAATACTCATTATTATCCTGGCACTGTAAATAGGAAGCTAAAGTCTCCAGATGAAATTTGAAAACTGCTAAACAAATTTGTTTGTAAAATTCAAAAGTAGTAATCCACCTGACTAAAGCTGATGAAATTCTACTGTAACCTCAGATTTCAACTGTCTTTTCTGTCAAGGGGCCAATGGCATTTACCAACTTTACCCCATGATGTTCCTTCACCTTTTAAAACCCAGACCATGGAAAATGTTTTCTGTAGATTGTAAGTTTTACATGAACTTTACTTTGTGTATTTATGTCCCAAAGCCATTCTAATTCTCGTAAAGTAAATTCATACAATTAAAATCAGGGCTGGGGGTGTAGCTCAGTGGTAGAGCACTTGCCTGGCATGCACAAGGCCCCAGGCCTCAATCCCCACTACGACTAAACAAACAGATCCAAGCATATAACAAAATAAGTAAGCTGTGAAGTATAGAAAAGCCATTTCAGAAAAAGTATTTATAATTATAATAAGTTGGCTCCTTAAACCAACTCATACTACAGGCAGAAAGAATCTAGCATGTTCGCAACAGAAACAATGATAAATGTGTAAGGTGATAGACCAGTTACCCCGACATCATTATAAGTTGTATACAAGTATACTGTATATCATGACTGTGTACAATTACCCTGTATCAATAAAATACATTTCTAAAAAGAATGCATAAATATATAAACCTAGATTCAGTCATTTACTTAAAAAGTGATTTGATAAAAAGATTAAAAGCTTAGAGAAACTAGCAGAAAAGAAGCAAAGAAAAACAAATCTGCATGTGGTTCCAGAATGAATAGGAAAAAAGTATCAACAACACAGGCTTCGGCTAATCATGCAAAAATAGAGGAGAGCCCAAAGGGACCTGAGACATCGCTGACAGCCCCCCACACACACACACTCTGTAGCTAAAGTCCAAGTGATTGCTCAGAAAGGTCTCATCCAAAGTCTCAAATAAGTCAATAACCAAGTCACGAATCAAACCTCCATGTTCCTGTTGCCAGCTAAATGCTGTTATAGAACGCTACTTCTCCAGGCCCCGGGGGAAAAGATCTGTTTGCCGAGCTCTTCACAGAACTCAACCTGCCTAGCACAGTTCACCGCACCTAACAGGCCTTCCTGAGGACAGGACAGGTGTGCGTAACACAGACGCAGCCTAATCTCCCATACCGTCCAGGAGGCTGCGAATTCTACCCCAGCCAAAAAGAGGCGGATCAAGCCACAAGATCAGTGTCTCAGAAAGAAGGCAAGACAGGCAAGTAATAACCGAAGACCCAACTGTACCTCTAACCACACCTCCACCCTCATGAAGACGGACAGCAGAAAGCTCCTAAACTGCACACTGTGCTTTATGTTTGCCTCTAGGAATTCCCAAGTCAAATTTTTTTTCAAATCAATAGAGATTTTTAAGTTATTCTCAAATTTACGAAGCAAAGAGTTCAGTGTCTAAATGGTTATTCTAGATCTGAATTAGCTGGCACTTCCTCCAGGAGAGCTGAGTGGATGAGGAACAGGTATGAGACTCACACACAGCCATTCATCTTCCGGAAGCGAATCGGGGTTACTGTGCCATTACCCCAACACATTTCTCTGAAATTCGAGCAACTCGTCCCCCCACCCCCATGAGTAAGCTGAACTTTAACACTGACGCTCTGGGCCAAGGTCTGAAATGTCTACAGACAAATAAATTAAACATTTTTAGACCAGCTGTGGTGCATGCCTGTAGTTCCAGCACTAGGGAGGCTGAGGTAGGACTGCTGCGAGTTCAACGCCAGCCTGAAGTGCACAGTAAAACTATCTCAAAAAGACCAAAAAAAAAAAAAAAAAGTAAATTAAACGTTCTCTGTTTTTTTTTTTTTTGAATGATTCCTAAGCCTTTTTATTCTAACAAATTAAAATAAAACATGCCCCCAAGCGGCCCATCTCACATATAGAAAAAATACACAAACAAGAAGTTCCTACCTCACTCTTAACAGAGTTGAGTTTTGAAATTTCCTGTTCATCACTGTTTACTGGACCAAAGCAGCCTGTGAACTACCAGACAGGGCAACAGGGTCTTTCTCCTCAGCACAGCTCGGTATTTCTGAGAAAACCCAAACGATTTCAAATGCATCCAGTACCTCCAAGTCCATAAATATCACCAAAGCTACAATACTGTAAGATTAGCCAGGCCCCTTTCAAATGTTCAACAAAATTTAGATAGTAAACATAGTTATTTCCATTACATACTTGTTTCCTACCTCTCCTATGCCCATTCTTCAGTGATGCTGCCAGTGCTTTCAACGGATCGCCTCAGCCCTCTAGCTGGCTGATGGCTCCCAAAGCATAATAGTCTCACCCCATCCCACTTCAACTTCCATTTTCACGGAGGCCCTAGAGACTCATAAACTGCCAAGAGAAGGCAACTCTCACAAGGGCCTCTTTGGAAGCCCACCTCTATCATAAGCAATGACCAAAGACAAACTATCTCACAGGCAACTCTGGAGGATACACTCAAGCCAAATAAAATTTCCCTCACCCAAGTTGTTTTACCACCGTATCACCAACCACAGGGCTCTCCCCATCACCCCCACAACATGCTGATTTTGTGTGCGTGCAAGAAAAAACCTAAAAGCTGAGCAGGGAAGACTGGTACCAAAAGAAGCAGAGAGCTGACCAGTGAGGACTCCATAAGCAAGCTCTAAAAACAAAGATCGGCAAACTTAGCCTGTAGTAATTTTGGCTTTGTGGGCCATTTAGTATCTGTCTCAACTCTCCCATGATAGCAAGAAAGCAGTTGAAGATTATAACAAGATGGCATGGCTGTGCACCGAGAACTTCATTTACCAGAGTTGGCGCCAAAGGCCTGTTTCCTAGGCTACAAACGGAGGACTTGTTCCTCATGTAGTTGCCTAGTGGGAAGTCCCCGGACCTTGAGCAGAAAGTGCTACGTGCTCACACACATGGACTCTCCTCGTGCTCCACACTTAAACCGCTAAGAAGCAAACCCAACCTGAGAACTTGATTTACTAAAACAGGTAGTTAGCCAGCAGGCTGTAGTTCACCAACCCTGTTTGAAACTAAAAGCTAATGCAGAGTCTAGATCAATGGTGGTGAACCTATGACACATGTGTTGTTTTTCTTTTAAGACAAAACATGTTAACATATGGGTTGTTTTTTCTAAACTAAAACCTCAGTATTCAGATTTAATTGCAGTTTGGCACTTCGCAATAAATAAGTGGGTTCTGGGTTGCAGTTTGGGCACTCACCTCTAAAAGGTTTGCCATCGCTGGCCTAGACATCACTAATTTATAAAATAAAGGAACTCTAAAGACAGGAGAAAAGCAGTACATCTGGCAGGGCCTCAGAAGCTGGCACCTCACGAGGGAAGAGGACTCCTCACCTTGAAGAACACAGCCGCCACCGCACACAGAAACGTGAGTATCAGGAGCCAGAGTTTTCCTTTGCTGAACTGTTTCAGCAGCAACAACTTTGCCAAATTCACCTTTGTCTGGCTGTTGGGTGGATATCTGAGTTTGTTGCTACCTTCTCCCCTCAAACTTTTTAATAAACAGGAACGATGATGAGAAAAAGTATCAAAACTATGTTTTCCATGATACGCCCCCATCCCACTGGAACCTGAAATAAAGGAAACAGAACAGGCTTCAGGGCAGATGCCACAGGTTACTTCTTCACTTCAACAGGAAACCCCCGTGTCCACACTGCTGCCTGGGATGCGCTAACCCAACTTCTCTGCCGGAAGGGTCTCTTCTGAGGAAATCCTTCCGACATTATCCCTGGCATGGTCAACATGCCTTTCAACCAGGACACTTTCTTAGAGCAGGGTAAGAATTTGCAGTCTGTCTGGGGCTGTGGTTCTCCTTTATGCCAGGGACTATGCTAAGAGTTTAAACGAATCCTCTATGATAATTTTCCCCACAACCCCACTGTTCTGTTATTATCAGTGCAGTTCCCAGAGGAAAAAGGAGTTTAGAGATCAGTTAACCAGTCCCAGGTCACAGCCCTAGTAAAAACTGAAGCCAGACTATGAACCCTGATCAGTCTGATTCTCAAGTTCAGTGTGCACTTTTCCCAGCTGTCCACGCAGCTTTATCTATCCATGGTCCCAACTCATCCACTTGCTCTATGCCCCTGTGCAGTTACAAAGACCAGCATGGCAGGGTTATGCAGCTGCATAATAATAAGCAAGTGAAGATCTCCGCCCTCTAGGAAGCCAAGCTCTGTGACAACTTTCATTTCTCTAACCACTATCTGCACAATGACTGACAGATGCAAAGGGAAGAAAGGGGAGCAGTGTGCTGGGCAAGGGGAGGAGTGTAAGTGCGACACGGTGGTGGAAGGCAGGGCGACTGGCGGTGGGGCAGCTTCCTGGGACCAGGCCCTGGGGAACCAGCAGCTGCAGATGTGGGAAGGGGTCGTTCAGGAAGCAAGGCTGGCTCGGGAGAAGGCAGAGGTCACAGTTCCAAGAAACTCTGACCCTGAGGAAGGGCAGAGAACAAACAGCCAGCCAAAGATCATTAGGAAGAACCAGGGGAAAATGTATGAAGAGCTTCAGGAAGAAAAATTGGGGGAAAATACTTGAGTGGAAATGAAAAGTAAAAAATCAGTATGAACCATAAAGTTTTATTGATGGCTATCACATAGGTATATAAATGAAGAAGTGAAATATGTTCCCCATGAGACTCCACATTTTAATGATATAACTTCTCCCCAAAATAATTTGTGAAGTTTAAAACAATTTTATTCAAAATCCTGACAGATTTTAAAGGATCCCCTTTTCTTTGAGTAGGAAGAGGTAGTGAGTGATTTTAAAGTTCACGCGGAAGAATTAATTTAGCTAATAGGCACGAAAACACTGAAAAAATAACAATGAGGGACTTACTTTCAGATACTGCAGCAGTACTGTTTCTGAGGAACAAACTATTGGACTGGCTGAACATGCGGGTTTCGGAGATGGGCAATTTAGGCTCAGCCCCGGCCCTGCTACCACTGGTCTCTAAAATGCATGCGCTCAACACAGTACTTGATACTTGTAATAAACGCTAGCTACAAAGCTACGGTAAAGCTACTGTAATTGAAACTGTGGCACTGACCCAGAGAAAGACAAGCTAGAAAGATAATGAAATCAAAGAGAAAACCTTAAGAATGACCCAACTATGTATTTTATTGAGTATAGATGACTTAACGATTAGACTCTTTAAAAATGGTCCCACCACAGATTACTCTTTGGGGGAAAAAAAGTGTAGGTTGTTACTCATGAATTTTTCCAAAATGAACTCCAAAGTTAAATGTAAAAGAAAAAATAAAAAATTTAAAGAAACTACAAATCAATACTTATACAATGCTGAAGTAGGGAAAGACCTTTCTAAACCGAATAGGAAGCCAAAGGTCTCATGGGTTTGACTATATGCAAGTTTCAAACTACAGTTACAATGAAAGAGAAAAAACCTGGAAAAAAGTATTTCTTAGATATGACCAAGAATTTTCTTACTTACAAAAAGGCACCTCACATGTCAATAGGGAGGGGTCAACACAGCAAAAATATCAGGTAAAGGCCATAAACAGAAAATCATTTCAGCACTGTGAAAGGTCAACCTCACTCACAATAAAAAGAGCACAAATTAAAATGAGATGCTTTACTTGTCCAACAATTCCATAATGGATAAATAGTGTTGGGGCAATAAATGGACACTCCTATACTACTCACAGAAGCACAAAGTGATGTGACTCTAAACTACATGCCAAAATATTAATAGGGTTTATACCTGGAAAGTTATTGCATTTTTTTCCTCCCAACATTCTGTGACATTATGTCCACTTAACTGCTTGGACTTTTTGCCATTAAGTATGACACATTCAGAATTAGAGCTAGGTGTGGTGGCACACGCTTATAATCCTAGCACTTGGGAGGCTGAGGCAAGATCTCCAGGAGTCCGAGGCCAGCCTGGGCTACACAGTGAGCTCAAGGCCGACGTGGACTATACACAGAGACCCTATCTCAAAAGCCCATGAAAAATAAATCATAAATTCAAGGCCAGCCTACACTACGCAGTGAGATCTTGTCTCAAAAACAAACAAAAAATAAACAGAATTAGAAAACACAAAGCAGTTCATTTTGGAAAAAAAAAAAATACAAACCCTTCTACTGTGTCTATTTTGAGACACCTTCCAGAAGATATAATCAGAGATTACACAGGTGCATTACATAATACGACTAAAAGACTAAAATTTTAAAAATCTAAAACTGGGAACTGGTTACAAAAATGTGGCACGTCCACATAACGTAACAGCATGTAGTTCCTAAGATCACCACATCCAAGCATACTGACATGGGAACGTCCACACGGTCCTGTGTCACATGCTGAGTACAAATCAAGACACAGTAAGACACCATTTTGAATATTCAGGTATCTTATGTATGTATGTGCACGTACACACATGTGCAAGACATAAATCACCTTTACATGGTGGCATAAAATTTTATTTTAGACTCTTCTGTCTTTTCTAAGTTTTCTTAAGAAGCCTGTATGGCTTTTGCAGGTTAAAAAAGGTAGTAAGGTCGACAGCATCACATGTAACCTAGTCCAGGAGGAAATAGACTGCCAGTCACCTAGATTTACAATTAGGGGCACTGGTGATCACTTGTGCAGGACCAGCTGGACAACTCTCTTTGAACAAAGAGCAACTGTCTCCACTCTGGCTGACCCTGGCCCTATCTCCATAGCCTGATACATACACAGCTGGTGGACAGGCCATTACCTTTGCCCTTCAATTGGCTTTGAGCAATGTAAACAGGGCTGGCTGAGGCGCTGATGCATAATCTCTGAAGCTAGGCAGCGGTCACAGTTTCCCTGCCCCATGACTCCCAAAACATGGTTGAGCCAGGCGGGGTGAAGAGCCATGGCTTCACAACTGTCAACTGAGATCGAGCCCTGTGAGATAAGAGGCTATGACTTCCCAGGGTAGAAAAGTGTGCACATCAGAGCTGAAGCACCGGTCCCCAAAACATTAGCTGCTACCTCAATTATGCCATGCAGATTAGTCTTTCTGCATATCCTTCTCTCTGCATATTGCAGAGGTGCCTTCAGATCTCGTACTTCCCACCATCCTCACAGTCACTCATCCTCAAGCCACTTCCTTCTTCATGAATTCATAAAATCCAGGTTGGGCCCTAGGTCAAGGCCTTTGTTCCAGAGGCTGGACTTAGGACCCCTTGGCTCCCCATAACTATAAATATGTCTTAGTGTCTTTATTCTCACCATGGGTTGCACTGGAAGTGGTAGACTGGAATTAACTTTCTAGAATTCCCAAAATTTTCCATGGGATTACAAATATACACTTCCCCAACCGAGAACGACTTGGGAAATGAGTCATTTGCTGCAGCGGCACAGTGGGGAACAGGATCCTGTGGGGAAGAGTTCAGGACCCAAAGACAACCGATTGCCACCAAACCTTTCAGAATGTGGGCTGTAACACTACAGTTATTTCAGCCAGCATCCACAGAATCACTCTGGTTTCATTCACCCTCTCCTCCCCATTCACTCTATTAGGAAATCCTGCTGCCTGACCCCAAAAATCTCTCCACCTTCTCCAGCTGGGATCTGGCGGTATACACTGACCACTCTGTCCACTCTGTCTGTCTCTCACACAGGCCAGGCACCGCGCTGTGTCTTAGCGGTGTGTTTGCATCCCAGAAAGGGATCTGTGGCACACAGAGGCATGAGGCCAGGTTCCTCGGCCGTGGAATAAAGTTTACTTAAACAGGAACAAATGATCCTGCCAAACTGGGCCATTCAATCCATAAAATAATTTATGCTATTACAAATGCAGAGAAAAAAAGACTATAGTTGCTCACTGTTAGAAGAATTTTTCCACATCGGTCATTATGTTGTATGTCAACTAGGCAGCAGGAGGCCTAGCACTTAGGTCTCATAGGAGAAATAAAAAGGCAAGGCAGTCATCTCAGGTGGGGGAGTGAAGCAGATCACAGCCCAAAGGCAACGGCCGTGCCGCGGCTGTGTGCGTCGTGACTGACTGGCAACGCCCGTCCTCCTGCTCACCCTCCTGCTGTCCTCAAACCCAGGAATATGCAAGGAGTGGCTGCCTCTCCCTAGAGGATGGGGAAGCAGGGCAGGTAGCAACTGATTACCACTGCAAGTCACCTTGAGTAGGAAACAAAGGGACATTAGGAGAGTCTCTGACTGCTATCTTTCCCTGTTGAGAACCTTTTTTTCACTAGCTCCTTTCAAGAGAAAGAGAGAAAATATCTTACCACTTTGAGACCTGATTCTTGGCCCCCAAATTTCCAAAATCTGGGAGGAAATAAACAAGTAAAGCAGTAAAGTGAACAAATTAACTATAGCTGTGGGCAGTGCTACTGAGAACAGAGCGAAAGATTCCCCGAGATGAACGAGCAGGCAGGGAATCAGGAAGCCACTGCCAACAGGGCAGCAGGGGAAGGCCTCTCTCAGGAGAGAACAATCAAACTGGAATCTTCAGGAATAAGCAGCTGCCCGCCCTTTTGACAGCCTGCACAAATGACTTGAAAAATGCAGTGCTTCTGATAGATTTACCAGGAAGGTGCAAGAGAAGATAATACTCACCCACTCCTCCAAAGGGCAAAGCATTGACTATAAAATGCATGATGACATCATTGACTGTGACACCACCACTGGATGTCTCATCAATCATCCGTTTGACGAGCTGAGAAACAGACCAGAGGGGTCCTGATCAGTGACACCTGATTAGTGACACCTGCTCCTCACACATCCTGGCTTTGTGCATGAAGTTCCCAGGCTTGGGGACACTGTATCAAACCTTGTTAAGCTGTTAATTTAGCAAACATGATTGATATTTAACTTCTCAGATGTACATCTAGTACAAGTTACACATCTGAAACTGAAAACCCCAAATCTGAAATGCTCCCAAATACCAAACTCTTCAAGTTCTAACCTGATGTTACCAGTAGAAAATTCCATACCTTAAAACTTTGTTTCATGTACAAAATTACTAAAAATACTATATAAATCTATACTTAGGATATGTGTATATGGTCTATATGAAACAATTGAATTCTGTGTTCAGACTTGAGTCCCATCCCCAAGTTAATCTCACTATGTATAAGCCAATAATATTCCAAAACCTGAAATCCAAAGCACTCCTGGGCCCTAGTACTTCCAACTGCACATCAAGGGACTTCACCCTGAACCTTCAGGTCCTTCACAAGAACACCATCTGGAGTTGTACTCCCCAAAACAGAAGCAAAAGGCTTTTTATAAGGGACAGTTCAGATTATAATATATTCCAGTCTTTAAAGTATTATTTCTCAATCTCAACTTTAAATCATAGCATATAATGATAGGTATTAGTCTTCATGAAATGCAGAAAGTATTTAAGATCTTAGATTTAGCATTCTATTCTTGAAGAAAAAGGTGACTAGTTAGCCTAAGAACCAGAACAACAAAATGACACCAGATTAGTCAAAGTTACTTCACCTAGGTGCCAAAAAGCTCCTGACAGATCTTCCCAGCAAGGGTCGAGTTTGGACCAGTGATCTGAGGTGACCCACGGCCGGGCAATGCCCCCGCTGAGCCGCAGGCTGGCCAACAGACAGCACGCTTCAGGGTTCCCACCCTCTGTGTCATCTGTGGTCACTTTACATGGCAGGACACTGTCTGAGTAACAGTCTTTACTGAGTCCCACACATCTGTTCACTTCAAGTATCTGCAGGTAGCTGTATCTAATTAGCATTCTAAGCTCAGAAACTATTACATGACGATATGCTCCTACTTTACCACTGGAGTTCTCCAGAAAACATCTGGCTTATGAACGTCTCATACTGACTGATCCTATCCTTCCCCTTTTTATTTTTCCCATTTCTTGAGAACCTACTTGTCCACATGGAGGCCACTGCCCATTAACAGCACAGGCAACACAAACGAGTCGTGCAGAAAGCAGCAGAGCTGCTCAAACACGTGAAACGGCTCTACCAGTCTACCAGTACTGCAATCTGAGAAACCGAAATCCAGGATACCACGACTACTCACATGCCAAGTCTTTGTTCTACTCAGCTCCACGTGAGTGGCTGTGAATTCCATTTTGGTCACAGGGTTAGGTACACTCTTACAGAGCAAGCCCTATGGATTCATGTCAGAAAAGCACTGAATGCTGGCACATATAAGTCTTCTAATTATACAGATGTTTGCGAGTCAAAAGCTTTGTGACATTCACCCTTGTGGACTCAGATCTAATCCCAGGGAGTAGGGGAAAGGATACAATGATAACCTCGCGACCTTATTACCCAAGACAACAAGCTATGAGCACAAGCTCATTAGGTGGACTTTGACTTCCATATAAGCTATCATTTACTCTTCAGCAAAGAAGAAATATAGCATGACAGTGACTCATGATAGTGAGCTGTTCTCTATGAAGGTTACCTTATTGTTATTAGAAAATATATAGAGAGCCAGGGGCTTTTCACGTTCGTTTATGAAGTTTATGGCTTCATCTGCATCTTTCACAGGCACTAATGGAAGAATTGGTCCAAAGATTTCCTCTTGCATCACCTTGGATTTAGGATCCACATCAGTAAGTACCGTTGGGGCTAAAAAGCAAACAATGAAAACACTAAAGTAGAAAATCAAAATGCAAAACCCTCAACTGACATATGTTTATCACTCCCTCATCCAAGTTATATCTATTTTTTAAAAAAAGTCCACTTAGCATGTGCCAGTTCTGGGTTTGATTTCCAAACAGAAAAGAGCCCCGAGTAGGCACTGAATGGCACAAATAAGTCTCTTCAAAGCAAGTGAATCAGAGGACTCTTGTGCAAACCAAGAGGAAAATACATACTCAGATACGTCTTTTTTTCTTGTTCATATTATCCCTGTTCACAGCAATGGGTATATTTAACCAGATGTTATATTTACATCTTTCCAAGTCTTTCTGACAGCACAGACAGCCTGAGTCAAATCAACAGTGTTTCTCAACTCAAAATCTTTCTGTACATTGTCTCGTTGATCTTTATTGTTAACTGTCAAACAGATTACGATTAACACGCTCAAACGGGCAAGACTTCCTGCTCCTCAGGGGTTCAGTATTCAGTCTACAAAGAGAAATCAACAAACAAAGGGAGAGTAAAAGGGACGCTGAAGAAGTGGCACAGAGGGCCCCAGGGTCCACGCCAATGTAGGGCACCAATCAACAGAACCCCATAAACGCAGCACCTCATCAACTGAGAGAAGATGTCTGGCAATAATAAGCTGACTCGCCCGCTCTCTTCCAGTTTCTACCAGGTTATCTGGACAGCACGGCTGAGGCTGGCTCTCTGAAGCACACCCCATGTGTACATAAGCTGCTCTCCAAAACCCACCACCCGTGTTAGGTCACAGAGCCAATTTGGTTCGCACAGTCACCTGTTGGACAGAATCACGTGCTCAGACGGAAGTCCTCATTAGACCAAGCTGATCGTAACAGACCCTTCCTCTCACCACTGATTACCCCAGAAAAGAGCGAAGCTGCCATGCCAGACATGGGAAAACAGAGAGATGAAAGAATCGGCATTCTGGGGCTTTGTTTTGTTTTTCCTTTTGATGATAAGACTGAGCCAGTGAATTTACCCAGCCCAGGAGTGCTCAGGGCTGCTCATTATAAGAGAATAAACTTCTTATTTAAATCCTTTACATTTTTGTTGTTTTGTTTTCTGAACCGGGTTCTTGCTACGTAGTCCAGGCTGGCCTTGAACTCACTATGTAACCCAGGCAGCAATCTTCCTGCCTCAGCCTTCCTAGTGCTAAGACTATAGATAAGTGTCACCACACCTGGCTCCTTTTGTTTTTCTAAAGTTCGGGGTTTTGGGTGACTTGTAGCATTCTATCTGATAAGGGGATTTTTAAAAAAGCAATTTGGGGCAGCTTCTTTGCCCACCAAATGTCTTCATTTCTTCAGTCACTTTATGATGTTATTTTACGAAAATGTATTTAAAATTCAAAAGTAGTATATTAGAAAAATACTCAATAGTTCAATAATAAAACAGTATATAAATAATAGTTCACTTAGGGCTGATAAACAGAATCAGTAAAACCACCAGACTGCCATTTTCTCACGGAAAACGGTGAATTTTATTACCTATGTAGCGTGTGGCCTCATCAGTCTCCCCACCAAAAGCTATCTTCTGTCCTTCAAGCAAGCTTTGTAGTCTCTTAAAATGACGAAGATTGATGATCCTTTCATAATCAGGAGATTCCTTTATATTTTCTCCATAAAATTCCTACTGAAACAATAAAAGTTATTTGTCACAAAGACTCATCATTTCAATTTCCTTTAAGTTCAAAATTCACCCATGCCTAAAACCGATTTGTTTTCATATCCATAAAGAATCCAACACTACCCTCACCCCAAAATTTAGCAGTAATGCAGTAGCATGCTTATGCTCCTTGGCGGATAAAATAAATCACTCTCCCTCAACAGATCTATGGCTTCTCCAAGTTCCACAAGCTTCTGTGGGTCTCCCGCGGTCTCCCCAGGCTTCCTGGGGGTGAGTGAGGCGGTGAGAGTCAGGGAAGCATCCTGGCTCTGCGTCCGGGTCCCCTACTTGTACACGCACGGGCTGCATCTGCACTGGCCGTGCAGCAAGGTACAGTGGGTGGCTGCGGAGACAAGCTGATCTTCAAACCTCAAAACATTTACCACCCAGTCCTTCACAGTCCTTGCCAGTCGATTTATTTTGCTGATTTGTGTCTTCTCTGAACTAGTTTTTCCACCAGCCACGGAGGACAGTGACAAAAGGTCAGAATACAGCTTCCAAGAAGCGTAGTGTCAATATTTCTTGGGTAAAACCAACCTGAAACTACTGAATTGCCACACCACTTCAAAGCCCTGTAAGAACTCTGAATTTAATCCCAAAGAAAAATGAGCATTATTCGCCCACCCTCCACTAAAAAGCAACTCTTAAATCGGGGTGGCAGGGATTACCTAGGCAGCTGGCTGATACGTGTGTTCACGGGTCCCAGGTTCAGGGCCACCAATGACGGTTTCCAGTACTGATTCCATCATAGAATCAACTGGAGGCCTCAGACCATCTGAATCATAATCTTTGGAGGATAAGAACTAGAAGCTCATCTTTAAGTGGTTCTCTAGTGACTAGCATGTAGCTCGTTGAGAACTCCTGTTTTGGAGTATAAATGCCTCAAAGGTAGCCAGAGGGGCTCTTCTTCCTTTAGGACTAAGTTCATCACCGTGCTCAACTAAGCACTCCTCCAATGCCCAAGTATTTTCATTCTTACAGGTATCATCACTCCCTCTTCCATCCCAGCTTCCCTAAACCTGGCCAACTGTCATGCTCCCCTGGTCTAGATCCATTGTCAGTTACACCACGGATACCTGATTCCCACATCAAGATCTTGGCATCTCATCCGATCTTCTTAAACTTCCTGGTACACAATTTTCATTCTCTCATCGTACATTACTCTTTGACATTTTTGATCTTTCCCTTAAGGGCTCAATTAACATTGGTGGAGTGAGCAACGACTGTTCTAGAATTTCTTTCAGCGAGGGGGCTTAGTGATCATCTTCTACCCCTGAACTAGTAACATCCTTTTCTTTCCTACCAATTTAAATCCAACATTTCCTTCAAGTCTTATCTTAGGATACTGCCATGCAGCCGTCTTTGGTTTCCTGAAGCGACTGATAATTATCTAAAGGGTACATCGTAAGTAGGTATTTGATTAACCCACTCCTTTACAATACTGGCCATCTTAACATACTTACGAATAACTTTCATCAGTAAAGGCCAATATGCCGAAAGAGTTTGATTACACTTCAAGGAACTGGCAGTATCTCTCAAATCAACAGACGCAGTTGTTTAACTTTTCTTAAAATATATTCCACAAATAACCATCAACAAACAACTAGATAGTTTGAGTGAATTTACAACAACCTAACCTTGCTCCCCTTCTGTAAAAGGTGCATAAAGAATTTCCAAGCAGTTCAGTCGTATGTTCTACTGGAATTTTCCTATGGGACAAAGGGATAACAGTGCAGCCTACAAACACTTGTCTCACGGAAATCAGCGGCATCAGATGGGTTAAACACAGACCTTCACGGTTTCCTTAACTTTCTGCACAATTTGATTCTGGAGGGAGGCTTCACAGAGAACATAGTCAGGAGCAACGCATGTTTGACCACAATTCATCAATTTACCCCAGGTTAAGCGTCTGAGGGAGAAAAAGAAGAGCTGAATAGTTCAGTCAAATTTTCACTTGTTACATATTTTTGTGACGTTTGAATGTTTTCCAACCAAATGGATTCAAATATTTACCCAGTAATCTTTGACCAAAGAAAACAAAAAAAACAAACAAACAAAAAAAATCTCTAAGACAGTTGGTTAGAATTTAGATTGCATTTTCCAATGGAAGCAAAATATTCTAAGTACTAGAGGAGGAATGTTCTCAGCTTGTGAGAATGTTCTCAGCTTCACTTGATAATCAGTGAAGCCATTACCTGCTGCAGAGAAGTGAAAAAATATCTTTCCAACATCCTTCTCCCTCTCTTCTCCTGCTGAACAGCTGTCCTGAATCTTAACAGCTCAGTTTAGACCCTGCCTTCTCTAGATGTGGCTTTAGAACCTGCTGCTAAGATGTCTGGGGTACAGTCAGCATCTGTAACCACTTTCCTCTACATGGACTCTTCTCCCACTTTGGAAACCCCATCTATGCATGGATGCAATCCCACAATCACAACGTTTACTGTAGGCCTCTTATTCCGGCCATGCTGCTTCTACGAACACAGCCGACCTGGAACCCTGCCCTAACTCCTCGCCTTGCCCTTCACTCCGTATCTGAAGGGGAAAGCAAGTCACAGCACCCGGAGCACAGGGGCAGCTCTAGGTTCTAGTCCTTCCTGACAGCTAAGGGTGGCTTAGTAGTGATGACCTGCAACTTTTTATTTTCTAGTTCCCAGCTGCCAGATGCTAGTCAAAGTTAGAAGATGAGTAATACTGATTTTTGCCAATAAAAGATCAATATACTACCATTTTAATTGAGGGTTTAAATATTTTATTAGGCATAGGCAACACTCTGTATTACCTACTTTCTGATCAATGACTCGGAGATCTTTAAATATTTCTTGACAGATTTATCTATAATCTCAAAAACAGAACATTCCCAGAATTTCTAATGACAACCACATTGATATGCAGATATGTCATTCAACAAGAAGAAGAAGACAGTTTGTGAAAGACTTCTGACTCTTGAGTACATCAAGCACAAAAGCTTACTGATATATTTTGAAGCCATAAAGGCATGGGGTTCAAGTGCAAAGGCCAACACCAACCTATTAAAAAAAAAACCCTCAATTGTGCAGGGAAAACCTAAGAAAATCAAAGCCAGCCTCACCTGCAAACAATGTCTAGGTCACAATCTTTATCGATATAACATGGACTTTTCCCTCCCAGTTCAAGTGTCACAGGGGTCAGGTGCTTAGCAGCAGCTGCCATGACAATTTTTCCAACTGTACTACTTCCCGTATAGAGAATGTGGTCAAATCGATGCTTCAGAAGTTCTGTGGTTTCCTCAACACCACCATTAATAACAGCATACAGGTCCTCAAAGAAAGAGAAACATACGTTTGTACTGCCGAATGAATCCTTCTGCGTCACATCGGTAATTCCTTTAACATGTAATATTACGTAAAACTGGAAGATTGAGGCCAGTCCCCGTGAGGATGAAGAGGGAGGTGACCAAGGACAAGCAGAGAAAGTCTGCTGGCATCTAGGAACCACCAACCTACACAAAACTAACTGGCAAGTCTAATGTTTTCAATATGAGCACAAATGAAAGCAAATGGTTGGAGGTGACCAGGGAAACGCATGAGATGGGTATGGCACAGTCTGGTGTGGTGTGGTGCGGAAGCTTAGAATCTGGGTGAGAAAGTAACTGCTGTCAATGACCGATGAACAGGTCACAGCTGCACATGTTAATCTGAATGTGTATGTGTCTTTTCTATACAACATAGAGCAGGGCTCAGTTCAAAGTAGAAACCAAGTCTCTGTCTGCTGAACGTATACCTGGCCTGAGTCTGGACTCTGCCACTCACTAGCTTATGTGACCTTACGCAAGCAACATTTCTACACCTTGGTTTTTCTTATCTGTTATTAGGACAAGTCACATAGCTTCTCTGAACTAAGCCTTTATATGCACTGTGCTATTACTAGCAGCTATTCTAAAGGTGAAAACACTTTGGATAATAACAACAGGAAAAGGAAGAAATGAGAACAAACGAGAAGGAAGGGAGATAGAGGGAGAAGCTGAAAAGATTCTGAGTTGTGAATATGAAGTAAAATCTGGCTTGTGGGCATTGTGTTTCCATTTGAACTCCTGTGTTGGACAATGGTCTTACCTGGTCTAAATACTGAGGGAGGAGCTTAGTCAAGATGTTGGCTGTATTTTCACTTATTTCAGAAGGCTTGATAATCACAGCATTTCCTAAACAAAATAAAATGTAGAAGGGTATCATTTAATACTGGAGTAACTTTAATAATTCTCAGACATAATGTTCATGGAGAAGGGACAGGCTAGGTACGGTACTCCAATTACTTCAGGTCACCAACAATAGGTTCCATCATCTGCCACCTTTAATCACTTTTTCCACCCTTGGATTTTCCTCTCTGCCCTCAGTTCTTAAGTAAGCAGGCCATGTCAACACAAAGCTGTCCATCTGGTTCCTCCAAAGAAATCAATCTCTAGTCACCTGTTGCATACCTAAGCAGCACGACACCCACAACCTTTATCTGAATGAAGAAACTGTTCTGGTGGAATCAGATGGTTGGCCCAAAGCCAGAGAGAGCAGCTGACACCATCTTAGCATACAGATACCTGACTCCCAATGCGTCTTCTGCCTATAGGATCAAATGCCTCTCAGCCTCATAGGTTCATTCCCTGGGTATCCCAAAAACCAATCATGCAAATATCATATACATACATACATACACATTCTACTGGCAAGGCATATCTCCATAATGAATGGATTTAGCTAGCCATTATCCTTACTGTACAATCAATATGAAAAAAATACACCCTTCTAGAAAGGTATAAACATATAGCTGGCATCACACCTGCAGCGATGGCTCCCACCAGTGGATGCATGACGAGAACAAATGGGTAGTTCCAGGCTCCAATAATCAGCATGACTCCCAGAGGCTCTGGCTGAACATAGGCTTCATCCAACACGGTCAACAGGTTCTTCTTAACTGGTTTAGGAGTCACCCACTCATGAAGATTCGCCAGCATAAAATCAATTTCCGCAAGGACGGTAATGACTTCATGAGTGTATGCACTGAATTCACTCTGGTAAAAAAGAAAACCATAGTTAACCTTGCAGAATGAGTATGATACATGTGGCCCTGAATGTTCAAACCCCAGGCCAGACACACATGCCTTATCAGTCTAGCTAGTTTGCCACAGACTGATTCCTTTTGCACCCTCTTAAACTTCCTTTCTAGTATCTGCAATACTTCTAAATCCTTCTGTACTGATTGAAGCCCTTTAAAATTAGGTTTAAACATTACCTCTTTCAGGAAGACTTCTCTGAATAGCCTGACTTGATCTCACTTTACATAGCAAATACACTTCTTACTATTACAATATCTTACTACTTCATCCTTAATACGCAGGCTTATACCTATACTCACATTTCATGTATGATATTTCTCAACTATGTTTAAAACTCTCAAGGGAAGAGAACTTGTTTTCCTTAGTAATTATACACACAAATAATTGATGCTTGTGGAGTGAATGATCTACAGGCTTTTAAGTCTTAATTTCTATATCCTGTCTAATTACTATCACAGCCCCTCTCCACCAAAAGCACTTCAAAAGAAATTTTATAGTTACTACTGTTACTACCACTGCAATCACTACTCTCTGAAATAATCTTTGGGGGAAGGGATAATCCTAAAACCCAAGGAAGGCCTGTCTATGCCTGAATGCACATAAAAAGATTAAAGAAACACTATTAGAAAATACAAGGAGTACTGTATATTAATTTGTTTTTTGTATATTTATATCTTAAACGCGACTTAAAACTTTTATTATTCAAAGTGTGCTTTTTCCAAAAGAGGCAGCATATCTCCTGAAATCTCATTAGAAACTTGGACTCTCTAATATCCCCAGACTGGAACCACAATTTGCAGTTTAACAAGATCTCCAGGTGACCGTCAGTGCACCACAGTTTGAGGAACACTGGCCTTTTCCTAAACGTCATTAGAAAAATTTGGGAGTGAAATGATAACCAAAAAGACCACTGACTACAAAAGAAACCAAAAACAAAGTTAAATATCAAGATACAGACCTTAGCCAGGCATGGTGGCACACACCTTTAATCCCAGCACTCAGGAGGCTGAGGCAGGAGGATCACTGTAAATTCCAGACTAGCCTGGGCTACAGAGTGAGTTCAAGGTCAGCCTGAACTGCACAGTAGACCCTGTCTCAAGAAAACAGGGCCGGGGATTTAGCTCAGTGGCCTAAGCGCCTGACGGCAGGCCCAAGGTTGTGAGTTCGATCTCTGGTATCAAAAAAAAAAAAAAAAGATACAGGCCTTGCAAAAAAAATATCTGCCATATCCAGGGCTGATAAATTACCGACATTCAACCTATAGAAGTCCTACAAATTGTAAGTAAATGGACCCTAAGTGCAACAGAAAAATGCGGAAGAAGGCCACGAATACAATAATTAATATAAAGACAATTCATAGAACTACGGAGGCAAGGAAACGCATGCACTTCCAATGTGTCTGGCAGATACACAAACGGGCTCGCACTCAGCAAGGTTAGGCTATCTATCGGGAAAAACGGCAGAAAATTTGCTTTTCATCCGGGCTGCTGGCAGGGATACTCCCACAGCGCCTGCGTACTCAGAAATAAGTAAAAAGGCAAAAAGCGAAAACTTGGGCGGAAGGCGGTCCCCAAGCCGAGAGGTGTCAGGCCACCATCCAGGACCCTTCCCGCAGGCGCGCGTACCTTGCACAGGTCGGCTCCGATGGCCGCCAGGATGTCCTTCTCGTTCTCCTGCACCATCTTCCGCAGAGCCTCGAGCTGCTGTAAACGGAACTGCAGGGGTCGCGACCGGCCGGACCGGAACGCCTGCCGAAGCCGCTGGACTTCGCGCTCCATGGCTAATCCGGAGGAGAAAGGCGAGATCCCGGGGCGCTGGGCACAGCTGCGTGGCAGGCTGGGATGAGACTGGAGCGCGTCTGCCGGCCCCTCCTCTCGCTCGGCTCGCCTTCGGGGCGGGAGCCACAGCTGACCCCAGCCGCACCTCCCACCTCTAGCTCGCTGCTCCGCGGCCGGCCCAGCAGCAAGTCCCAACGCCCACGCAGACCCGGCGCAGCGCAACGCGAGCCGCGCGCCCATTGGCCCGGACGGCCCACGTGACCGAAAGGCCCCGCCCAGGGCCTGTGGGCCGGCCGGCTAGTCGGGCTGGGGAGGTCCAGTCTGGCCGACTCTCTGGGCGCTCCCCGGCGGCGGGGGTGTTACTGCGCACGGGTGGAAGGAAGAGGATGGCGGTGCTGCGGGGAGGAACCTCAGGGTGGCTTCAGATCTGGGTGGCTCCGGTTGAAACGAGATGCGAGGGAGGCCAGCAGAGGGCGAGCCGCTGGGGGGAGCCAGACGCCACACAGGAAGCGCCCGGCCCCGACGGAACGCGACGGCGCACCCAGACGCCCTGAGGCGGGTGTGGGAGCTTCCTGCCTGCTTTACTCTGCGGCCGTTCAGATGTGGCCGAGCAGGCAGAGTTGGGAGGCTGGGCCCCGCACGGCCTCGGAGGCATCCTTGGGCCAGGCCTATCCGGGTGCTTGGAGAGGAACGCTCGAAAGGCGCAGGGCCCACCTTCACCCCCTCCCTTGTCCGCAGCTCCCCTCAGCCCTGGCTCCGTTCTTTAGGAAGTTAGCAGTGTTTACTGGTTGCAGCGGGAATGTAGCCTAAGAATTCCCTCCACAGTTACACCTCTGAGGACAGAAAACCGGGCCTTTCTCTGCTGCGATCCCAGCGGTTTGCACACAAGCATTATCATCGCCCAGGCTTATGTTTTTCCCCCCAAATTCTCCCTTCTGTGCAGGTTATCCTACTTTTCTGCTCCTCTTTGTAGAATTCCAAAGAGGGAGCTCGCACCACCTAGGTGTTCCTGTTCCTCGTGCCATTCCAGTGAGAGGTCTCAGGTCTCATCTTGCTGTGCTCAGCAACAGTTGGCACGGCTGTCATTCCCATCTGGAAATTCTGTTTTCCGTTTCCCTGCACTGTTCTGGCTTTCCCTCTAGCCCATTTGAGTCCTCTGAATTTTGCTTTGCTGGATCTTGTTTCTACATCCCCTTTTCTATCTAGAATCAATCTTCTGTAATGCTAGCTTCCAAGAATCAGTTTGGCAGAACTGCTGCTCTTTCAATTTCATTACAGGGTGAAGGGTATTTGCGTAAGAGCGTCCTTGAAGTTCTGGTAGCAGTCAGTGAATTCATCAAGTCCTGGGCTTTTCTTCGTTAGTAGGCTTTTATTATTAATGCCTTGTTATGGTTGATACATTGTGTCAACTTGAAAAGTCTAGAAGCTTAACTAAGCGACTCAGCAGCTCTACATCCTGGGGTGTAGAGGACAAGCTGTTACTGTTCTAGGATATTGTTCATTCTGTCAATTTGAGGTTAGAAATTTAAAGGGTCCTTAGTCTGTAAATATCTTCTTCTGTGCAAGAGGAGGGCACAGAGATTTTGTGAGGGGCGGGGCGGGGGGGGAGGGTGGCCTGCATACAATATCAGGGAGGAAAAGAGGCTAGTTCTTTCCCTCTTTTGCTTTTGTTGCATTGCTATCTTAAGCTGTGCCATGCCACCCTACCTTGGAGCCTGCTGATTATGGACTGAAACCTCCACAAACTGAGCTAAATAAACCTTTCCTTCATTTTGGATGTTGGGTCATTTTGGGTGTCAGATATTTTGTCCCAGCAATGAGAGAAAAGGAACAAAGACATGCCTCAATTTCACAGCTTGTTAGTTGGCTCTTTAGGGTTTTTATATCTCCTTGGTTCAGTTTTGGTAATTCATATATGTCTAAATAGCTATCCATTTCTTCTAGAGTCTCCAATTTATTGAGCACATGTTTACTGGAGTACATGTGTTTGAAGTAGTTACTAATGATCTAGATTTTGGTACTGTCCTTTTAAATTTCTAATTGCATTGATATGGACCTTATCTTTCACAACTACTTTCATTGTGTCAAAGTTCTGGTATGTTGCACTGGCATATCATTTAATTCTAGGAACTGTCAAATTTCTTCTGTGACCTGTTGATATTCAAGAGAGTATTGTTTAGGGGTAGGGTTGTAGCTCAGCAGCACAGCGCCTGCCTGGCGAGTGCGAGGTCTGAGTTCCCTTGCAGACCTCCAAGTTGATACCCCTACCCCCATGATCTACTCCACTGCCTGCTTGTGAGCAGAGACTTGTCCCAGCGGGATGGCCTTCTGGGCCTGCCTTCCAGCTGAAAGCTGCACTCTGGGCATCCCTGATGACAGACCTTTGCCTTCTTCCAAGATCTGACGCCTACAGTTAATTTGAGGAGGGGAGGATATGGTGTGACTAGCCCAGCACCCTGTTCTCTGTAGTTTGTTAGCAACAGTAATGTTAATGACACACAGACAAGTTAGATATTGGCATGCAGTAAAAATCAATTCATATCATCAATAACAGTGAATATTGGCAATAACAAAGAAATCAGCAAGAGCCAAAGACAAACTGGAGAATTACATAAGAAGCTATGAAAGCTACCACTGTACCACCCTTAACAATCGAAGAGATCTATAATAATCATAGATCCCCAAAGACAAACCAAATATTGACATACAATAAATATCTAATAATGCAGCAACTATACCATTAACAACAATAGCATAAATTATGTATCTAACCATTAATAAAGCTCATTAGTAAACCGGGCATGGTGGCACACGCCTTTAATGCCAACACTCGGGAGGCTGAAGTAGGTGGAGCATTGTGAGTTCAAAGCCGTTTTGGGTTACAACATGAGAAAGGCTGGCCTGAGCTACATAGTGCGACCCTGCCTCAGAAAAAAATAGGGCCGTAAGTTTGGCTCAGTGGCTTAAGAACCTGCTTGGTGGCAGGTGCGAGGTTGTGAGTTCAATCCCTGGTACCAACAAAAAAAAAAAAAAGAAAAGAAAGAAAAGCTCATTCGTAGTAATCCTTTAAAATGAAGTGGGTGGGGAAGGGAAAATTCAAGAAGGACAATTAGAAAAGTGTAAAGAAAAGGCAAATGAGGAGGAGAGAAAAATAAAAGGAGCTAATGAAAAAGTAAGAGAAAATAGATAAAACTAACAGAAAAGAACAAACAAGTAAAAGAAAAATAAGGAAAAGAAGAGTACAACAAAGAATAAAAGGAAGAAAAAGAAGAAGAAACAATCCCCCAAAAAGCAACAGAGAAAAAGAGAAATGAGTCCAAGACATTCCTCCATGTGTTTAAATGAGTGCCCTACCCAGGGCCTCCAGGATTGGAATCCACAGATACAGGGGACGGATAGAGAGTCACTGCTAGTTCGTTTTGTTCCACATTCATTTTTGTGTGTGTGAATGCTGAGTCCTGCCCCACGCTTCCTACTCAGTGGAGTCAATCAATGGTGTGGTGTCAGCCCTAGTGTTGTGGAAAGCAGGATACCAGACTTTTTCAGATGGCTAAGAAACCAAGAGTGCACTCCAGAAAGGCAGAGAAGAATTTTTGTTTGGCTATCCTGGCTCAGAGAAGCTCATGTGTTGTAAGTTCTGAGCTCCAAACATAGTTATACAAAGGAATGGGTTACTCAAAGGAGGGAATGTTCTGTTACCAGGCTTGTAGGGACATGTCCAGTGGGTTTTGGAGTGCATTCTTGGTGGGCTTTCTTGGCTGGTTTTTATTTGAAATTTTAATTCTCCTTCATCCAGAGTGCTGGGCTTTACAGGTGTGCACCATCATGCCTAGCACTATGTCACTTTTATTGCTTTCTCAACAATGCCTGATCAAAAAATATGGTGAACGTTTACTTTTTAAACATTTTTATTACAGTAAAAGATACATTGTTATTAATTCTTCTGGAATACTTTTCTCTCACCTTGAACAAATGTATCCAATCTTTTTTTTTTTTTTTCTATTTTTTTCTGAACCAGTTTTGGAAATCTTTCATTTTTTTTTTCTTTTTTCTTATTTTTGCAGTACCAGGGATCAAACTCACAACCTCACACCTGTCAGACAGGCGCTTAAGTCACCAAGCCAAATTCCCAACCTTAGTTTTTTTTGAGGCAGGGTCACACTATGTAGCTCAGGCCGGCCTTACACTTCCGTTGTAGCCCAAGCCGGCCTCGAACTCACAACACTTCTCCTACCTCTGCCTCCGAAGTGCTGGGATTAAAGGCGTGCGCCACCACGCCTGGCTTCATGTTTTTATTTACATTTTCATGACTGCCTCAGTGTCCTGAATTGATTTAAAACATTCGCCTTTCCTGGTCATTTTGACCTTAGTGTTACAGGCAGCTGAGCTAGTTAGAAATATTAGAGGCAGTCAGATAGGGCCGGGCCCTCAAAGGAGCCAGTGCAGAAGTTCAGATACCTGGTAACCTTGGAGGAGACAGGCACCTCCTGCTGTGGGCCAGATCTCAAGACAAAAGGCAAAGCAAATACAATCACATCCTAAGGATTGATGGTCCATACAGTTCTCTGTTACCCTGAGGAAGTCAGGAGTCAGCATCCTAACCCCCTACAGAAGAGTCACTGCTGGTAAACATGCCCGCTTACTACGTGACTCACTTCCCCATTTGTCCCCGATTTAATCAATTTTACCTGAGCAGTTAATCTTACTGGCTAACCATAGTCCTGTCCCACCATATGCCCACCTTGCGAGTCCCCAGGTTTCACTCATCATGGACCCATCTCATCTGGTGGTTTTACTCTATAAAAGTCCCTAGAAATGACAAGAGTCTTTGGCAACCCCCTTGGGACTCCTTCTGTCCCTCAGACAGAAGCTTCCTTTTTCTCAAAAAATATATGCTGCTCTTAACCTCCGTTGTTCCTAAAATTCATTCTTCAACTTTAGAGAACATGAACTCGTACCGGACGTATAGTAGGTTGGGCGTTTCATTCCCCTGTATCATTAGGAAAGTATCCGACGTTGCGTGGTGCCGCATCCAGCGACGGAGGGGGACGAGGACGCACTAGAAAGATGTTACAAGCCTGCCTTCCTGCTGGATGGTGTGCAGCACTAATAGTCACTGTATTTTGTACCACACCTCATGAAGGAGGAGGACTTCCAGAACTGCTTCACACACTGACGAGACTGGTGGGATAAATGTGTGCCAACCAGGAGGGAGCATTTTGAGAGGGGTTCAAATGTGTCTTTCACTGTAATAAATTTTTAATCACTTTTTAAAATTTCAAACATTCACCATGTATTATATTTAAGGAAATTCTTGGTGAAGCAAGAAAATTGGCAAGAACATAAAATTCTTCCTCACCGCTGCTTGTCCCTTACTGGCTAAAACAAAACAAGAAAATCAGTCCATGTAGAGATACCATGGTTAAATTTTGGGCATTGAGTTGAGATTACATTACAGGGAAAAGCAGTAGCCCTGCAACACATGCCAAATATTTACCATGCCAAATATTGCCCCAAGCATAAACTGGGACTCCATAAAGATAGAATTTATCTCGTGGGAACAGAACTATCCTGCAGACGCCAAGGCCTCTGTCAGGGAGCTTAGCACACAGGTCTGGCCTGAGAGTCAGTGGAGCCAGACAGGGACAGAGGGCAGGGGAATGGGGGCAGCACCTCACGCCGACCAGAGAGGTCAGCAGGGCAGCAGCGCGCGTAGATTCCTGCGGATTTGACCTACTTCTTGCTAGATCTAATTCCTAAGTGTTTAGATTTTTCTATTGGTTTGGTTTTTTTTTTTTTTTACTATCGTGAGTTTATTTTTAATTACAATTCCTAAGTGGTAATTGTTGAAATATAGGAAAGCTATTGATTAGTGGGAAGTGAACTTCCTAATGAGTTTTCTGAAATTTTTATTTCTAATAACTTCTAGCTTTTCTGCATTTTCCAGGGAGGTGGTCTCACTGTATTCAGTGGTACTATTGTCTGTTTCCCCGCATTTGCACCTCTTATTTTTGATTGTCTTACTGCACTGGTTAGGTTGAAGTCAGTGCTAGCTGGTTCCTCGTTATTTCCACAGTTATCCTGCTCGGACACTCAAGCCATGAGCCGCCCCCTGGTTGAGAGTTTACTTTGTTGAGAAAATAGTTTTTGGGGATTCATCACAGTAAAAGTGGCTGCTACCATCAGCCCAATACATTGAGGAGGCAGAAAAGTCTGACTGTCCCAATTCCTTCAAATAGAACTTTAAAATTATTCACCTGATGTTTTCCCCAAGAATCCTTTATAGTTCTTGGCATTTAATTCTAGAATTTTGTTGGGAATTTCTATGGGCACTTGTGGCAATGGCTGCGGTTTGTCCTTCTCTACTTTTCTGTTTCAGTTTTTTGTCAGATAGGAATGCTGGCATGCTACAGGTAGTTTCTATCATTTCAGGAGGAATCAGAGCAGAAGGAAAACCTACACAGGAGTTCAGTCTTTTGCTTTCTTCTTTCTTTCTTTCTTTCTTTCTTTCTTTCTTTCTTTCTTTCTCTCTCTCCTTCCTTCCTTCCTTCCTCCCTTCCTTCTTCTTTTGGTTTGTCTGGCTTTCTTTCTACCTTTTTTTTTGTGGTACTGGGAATGGAATACAAAGCCTTCATATTGAACTACATTCCTAGTTTTTTTTAGTTTTCACCTTGAGGCAGGGTTGTCCAAGTCGGGCTCCAACTTGCCATCTTCTTGCCTCAGCCTCCCAGAGTGTTGAGATTACAGGTGTGTACCACCAGCTCAGTATGCATTTTTATCTAATCTCTCTCATCTGTAAGGCTTTAACCTTTCTTCTTCAGTTTTTTTAATACAACACATAATTACTGGGTTTTGTAACTTATACTAGGTTATAAAATGAAGCAAAAGTTTCCACTCCTCTTCTACCTCTCTTCTAGTGCCTTACCAAAAGGAATAGATTTTCCTGTAAAATAGTTTGGATTCCAGGATACAGATAAAGCCATATTTATCAGCCGATCACCTAAGTCATTTCTTTTCACTAGGACAAAATACCTGACACAATTTAAAGGAAGATAGGTTTATTTTGGTTCATGGTTTTAGCCCATGGTTGGCTCTAAGGCAGAAAAAGGATGGCAGAGGGGCACAGCAGAGGAAGAGTTCG
This sequence comes from Dasyprocta punctata, assembly GCA_004363535.1. NCBI lineage: Eukaryota > Metazoa > Chordata > Mammalia > Rodentia > Dasyproctidae > Dasyprocta > Dasyprocta punctata. Next base: position 14,404 of record RJWM01004528.1, on the reverse strand, counting down.
ACGGACGGCAGAGAGAAGGGAGAATGCACCCTTTCAGGTCTACACTCACTGGCCTACCTCGAAGCAGACCCTGCCTCCAACAGCAAGCCAGCTACAGTACCCCCATGATGCAGTCACTTTCCAAGCACATGAGACAACTGGAGGACAGTTTAGATTTAAACCATAACAGTGCGTAAAGTTACTACATATACAAGTTTTCCTTTCATAGAGCCTCTAAACGTCAAGAAGAAAATGATCAACAACCTACAGGAAAATGGGCAAAGGACATGATAAATTTATAGAAAAAAATTCACATATAAAAAATAGTGCTCAGAGCCGGGCATGGTGGCGCACGCCTTTAATCCCAGCACTCGGGAGGCTGAGGTAGGAGGAGCGTTGTGAGTTCGAGGCTGACTTGGGCTACAACGCGAGTGCAAGGCCGGCCTGAGATACACAGTGCAACCCTGCCTCAAAAAACCAGGGCTGGGAGTCTGGCTCAGCGGCTTACGCGCCTGTCAGGCAGGTGCAAGGTTGTGAGTTCAATCCCTGGTGCCGCAAAAAAAAAAAAAAAAAAAATTAATGCTCAACTTCACTCTTCATTAGAGACAGGCAAATTAAAAGCACATGAAATGGCACTTCTGACCTATCAGCTCAGCAACATCCAAAAGTTTCCCAACATCTGCTGGCAAGGTTGTGATGATATGGTGATCTTTATACATTGTGACTAGAGGTAATCTTGGGCAATTTGGCAATCATCTATTAAAATTACACATTTAGTTTGACACAGAAAATTCTCTTTTGAAAATTACATCCCTGAAGATACACACATCTGCATATAGGGGAAATATCTGTGAAATTAGGCAGGAGGTCGTTCACTGTAGCACTGTCTGTAAAGGTGAAGTAGATGCATTGGTTAGATTTGCCTAGTCCTTGCTTCATCAAAGAGATCTTCTTAAATCCTTCCAATATGACACAAACTGTGAGCAGTGGAAAAAAACGAAAAGGTGGGTGGTGTAACAGCACTGAGAATACAGTGTTTGAGAGTGTGTTATTCATTCACTTATGTAACAAATATTCATTGGCACTTAGGGTATGTCAGGCTGTTATAGGGTCCGAGGTGCAGTACATACCAGTGGCTAAGGACAAACTTCTTGTCATCATGGGTCATTATGATGAGAAAAATCAATGAACAAATAGATACACAATATCGGCACTGTTTCTAATAGCAAAAATTTGGAGATAGTCCACGTGTCTACCTTAAGGGGTACTGGTTACATAGACCATGGTATAGCCCCACACTGGAATAGTGTGTGGCAATGAAATAAAATAAGAAAGCTTTCATTACACAGATAGCTAAGTATATCTAGGGTATACTGTTAAATGGAAAAAGCAAGATAATGCACAACATGTACTATGCTGTTGTTTAAGAAATAGAGGAAATAAAAATATATTCCTATTCTCTTGCTTATGCTTAGAGAAACATTGGGAGGCTACACAAGAAAATGTATGTTGAGTACATAATTACATTGGTAATTAAGGAAAGCAAATGAATAATAAGGCAGCCATCAGCCTGCCAAAAATAAGAAAGTCTAGCAATTTCAAGTGTTCTCACAGATGTAGAATAACATGCCTGGCTAGCATGAATATTAATTTATATAAGCATTTTGGAAAACAGCTTTATATTAATTAGTAAAATAGAAGATAAACAAGGGCCATGATTCATTAACTCCATTGCTATTTTTAGATCCTAGAGAAAGCTGTGCACATAAATGCCATGGTACACATATATCCAAGAACATCCATTGCAGGTGGAAGGAACCCAGATGGCCGGCGACAGAACAGGAGTAGCTGGGACTTTCCTTTCTCCCACTGAATGGTCTCGGCATTTGTGTGTGAATCATTTGACCCCATAGGCTGTGGTTCACATCTGGGCTCCCCATTCTGTGCATTGGTCTGTAGGTCTGCCTTTATGCCGCTGAAATAAGATTCTGTCATCTGTGAACAAAGATAATTTTACTCTTTCTTTTCCAATTTGGATGCCTTTTATTCTCTTTCTTGACTAATTGCCAAAATAGTGCTGGAAATTTGAGACAGGCAATTATACTTATAGAAAACCCTTCTGAGTCTACAAAACTGTCAGACCTAATAAACAAATCTACAAATTCACACACAAAATCAGTTGCATTTCTATACTTCAGCAATGAATGATCCACAAAGGAAAGAAAACATCAAGCCTTAGAAAGCTGAAAACTACAGCAGAAAGATGGAAACGATGTATATTTCATCCCCGGCCTGGAAACCAGCCATACCCAGGCTGCTGCTGGAGTGGGGACGGCCACACCCAAGCCTCTCTCCATGGTGGGGGGAGAGAACCAGGAGCCTCACCAGGAGGTGGTCCCCACCTGGAAACCAGCGCCATGCACCACCCTAGAATGCGGACAGCCACACCTGCGCCGTTTGCAGACTGTGGTGCGGGAGAGATCCAGGCCTCACCAGGAAGCAGTCCTGGCCAGGAAACCACATCATTTTCATTGTTTTGTTGGGTTGGGTTTTATTCTCTTTTGTTTTGTTTGATTATGTGAAATCTGATGGCATGAGTAGCTATTTGAAAGATAGTAAGACATATTATGGTAGCCATTTTGAATTTACTAGTGGCTTGTTTTGAAGTCCTTTATTGCATTCACTGTTTTGGTTTTACTGTTTCTATTCTACTGTGTTTTGTTCTTATGTCTGAAAGTATCTGCAGCTATTTTGAAGACAACAAAAGGCATTATGATAACTTGTTGGTTTTGTAAAGTTTTGAAGTCCTGTATCACTTATGCTGGTTTATTTTTGACTGGTTTTATTCTGTTTTATTTTCCTTGGTTTTATCCTCTTTAAAATAAAAAAGTTTATTTTTTATCAACTGTTAAATACACGAACAAAATGAAGCATATCATACAATGAAATACGATTTAGCTGTAAATAAGGAAACAAGTTCCCATATATGCTACTACATGGATGACTCTCAAAATTTCTTCCAACATGAAATACACAAAATAAGTAAATCCACAGACATAGGCACAGTGCTGGCCAGGAGTTGAGGAGAAAGGGATTTGAGGAATGCCAGTTTAACACGTCTGGGGCTTGTTTGGGGGGTGATGAAAATATTTTGTAACTACATGGGTGGTTGCACAATTGTATCAAATGATGCTGAATTGCATAGTTGAAAATGGTTAGTTTTATGTCATATAAATTTTACCTTAATTTTTCTCTGAATGTTTTATTCTGCAGTCTCCTATGCTACATGATGGTTGTAAAATTTTATATTACCTATTTGAGGATATATAATTTGTCCTTGTAAGTGAGCTGTTTTTTCTCATTGCTTTTTTATATAATTAGCTTTTTACAGATAGCTGATAATCCTAAATTGCTTGCTCATCTTCAAGAGAGGTAAACAAGTTAAAGGAAGTACTACTGGCCACCTGGGCATTATAGTTCAGATCTAGAATGTTGCCCAAAGCCCCATAGGTTAAAGACTTGGTCTCCAGGTGATAGCTCTATTGGGAAATGGTTGAACTTTCATGAGGTAGGGCCTTGTGGGGAGTCTTCAGTCTTTAAGGGTGTGCCTTTGAAGGAGACAGTGGGACCCTAGTCCTTCCTCTTCTTTTCTTTGCTCCCAAATTACGAGATGAGCAACTTTGCTCCACTACACACTCTACCATGATGCGCTGCCTTGCCACAGGCCCAAAAACAATGGGGCCAAGCAACCATGGACTTAAACCATGAAAGCTGTAAGCCCTGATAAACTTTTCTCTGTACATGTAAATTATCTGATATTTGTTACAGTAATAGATGACTAATACAGTGGGACATTGATATGTAAGCGCGACTCTAGATGCCTACTGGACTTTGTGTGGAGTTACCCAATTTTAGAATATGTTTAGGATTTCCCTTTTGATTTCATCAGATTCAGTAGAAAAGGCTCTAAAAATCTCTTACCTAGAGGAAAAACCACAGCTGTCTGTACCGTGGGAGCTGAGTAGCCAGGGAACACAGGTTTATTTTCCAGTTAGTATAAAAGTTGAAACAAAAGTTTGTTACAAGACAAAAAAAGTAAGTGATCTATTTTACATTGACATTATAGTCTCAAATACTGTCAGCATACATTTTAAATTCTATTTATTTATTTATTTATTGGCACCAGGAATTGAACTCACAACCTTGTGCTTGCCAGGCAAGCTGAGCTATATCCCCAGCCCAATGTTTTAAATTTTAAAGTGTTTATTTTAATAAAAGTTTATATGACATAAGACTTAATAGGCACTTAACATATACTCCTCACCAAGACAAAGTATATTAACAGAGAAATACAAACAAGTAATAATATTTTATATGGCAATAAATCAATAAACCTGAAAAAGGAAAAATGTTCAATAAAAGAAAGAATAACAAACATTTACAGTAGTGAATATCAAATGTATACATTTAGAAAGCATGATAAAGTTGACAAAGAAAAGTATACTTAAAATTAGAGCCCTCGGGGCCAGGAGGGCAGCTCAGTGCCAGGGAAAGCACATGCTTGGCATGCACCAGGACCTGGGTGTGACGCCCTCCCCACCTCTGCCAAAACTACAGCTCTTTCCTTTATCTCTCGTACAGTGGACAATTCCTCACAATAACTAAGGAAACATTACTGATATCCTTTCCTCCCACAGTTGACAATAAAACCACCAGTCAAATAACAAGACATCTCCTGCCTAATATATAGCATAAAATTATCACCTTTAATTTGTAGACTGGTGACGCATTTTCTATTTCACTCATGGCCACTGAAAACTCTTATTAAAATTCCTGCCACAAGGCTAGCAATAGCAAGAGCTAACGCTGTTCCACGATAGAAAATCAACTGTCTCACTGTCAAGATCTCCCCAATGGTAGGAACCACACATTGGTTTTCTTCCAGTGCCACCAGCTGAGCGGTCTGCCTCTGTGGTCTGATAATATCAGGTAAAATCACACCGTCGGTTACCTCGCTTTCCAGGTGGGACAGATCTGTTTGAAGAAAACAGTGAAGCACTTACTAGGACGGAGTCAAATAAAAAGATATTACTGAAATTTACAAGAGAATATATTATAAAAAATGACCATAAAACTCTGGCCACATTACATGAGAGTACATAACAGAATAGCTTCCAGTACCTGTCAGGGTCGGGATGGAGTCTTTATTTCCTTTTAGCCCAGCTCGAACCTGTGCCTAAAAACAAGATCACATGAAGAAATGAAGTGTAAATCAAGCCAAAATAATAATTTTTCTTTAAATTCCAACTTATAGCTACTGTTAAAACTATTCTTGAAGGGTTGTAACACTTAGCACAACCTTTCACATTTCTAAAAATGCCATACCACAAGAACAAAGCCCCAAAAACCTACTGGTCTTCCCTCTCTGATGCTCAGCTCACAAAAACAATAAAAAAATTCCTGTGGCTATCATAGCAGATTTAACATATTATTTGTACCTGTGCCCTTTAGTGTTCCTAAACACAGATAAATGGAATAAAATCTAAAGATAAACGGTATTCTTACCTACAGGTTACTTTATGATCAAACTTAATGTCCTGTACACTCTATTCCCTCAATAAACCAACTGAACTTAAGAAAGATATAATACATTACTACTAGACAAATCCAAATGGATTTGAAACCTGAAGGGCGGTGGAAGCTCGGATAGAAAGAGAGGATACCCCTAAACTCATTCGTGTGTCCCCTTGTTAAGAATCCCTCTCCTAAGGCAACCTTTCATCCAGCTCATCTCACCTCGCCATGAATCAAGGTCACAGTTCCATCTACAGATGCTTACGACAGCCAGGATCCTGACTCTGTCCATATATTCTGCCCCTAAAGTACTTCTCACAGACCGCAGACACTTAACATTGCATTTGAGTAAAGAATGGACAAAAATATTTAAACAAATAAACCTAGGGCTGGGGATTCAGCTCAGCAACACAACACCTATCTGGCAAGCACAAGGTACTGAGTTCAATTCCCAGTACAAAAAATATATATAAATAAATAAACATTAAAAAAAAAACTAAAAAAGAGGTAATCACTATAAACAAGAAATGATTTTTCTAAGATTGCTGTATCAAACAGGCAAATATGTTTGTGAACTTTTTTTTATATAAAAGATTGGCTCTCTGGTTAATAGATATTAAATCATCTCTAAATAATAGAAAAACATGCTGAAATGAGATTTTGGTATGCCCCACCCCACTGCCTGTACATCAGATGCATTTCATGGTAACCGTGAGTCTTGGTGCCATTTTGACCTTAAAAGGTCCCTTACTGTGGCGTGAGATCAAGCAAAGCCACACCTGAAAATCAGCACATGCGCCGTTACCTGCTCTGCAGCTCTGCTCCAGTTCATTCTCAGGATGCACACACAGTAGAAAAGGGCTTGAAAGAAGACACAAACCGTCAGCCCAGACCAGAGACCTGTGGGTACAACAAGAGTATCACAGTTTAGATTTTCTTCAACTCTCTCCCTCTGTGTTATTAAAATTCTTCCCTGATAATCCGTAATTTGTGGAGCAAACTTCAGTTAAATGAACTACCCTTCCTAAAATTTTAGATCAGCATGGACCAGGGATTAGACACAAATCCATCACTGAGCACCTACTATGTAGAGTAGCAAGCAACTCATTACCGGATAAAGAAGACAGTACCTTAGAGTCTAAAAGGTGAGCAGTTCTTCGCTTTAAAAAAGAAAAGTAAAGATGAAATGTAAAACCCCGGAAGCTCATTATCACAGGGTTATCGCTCTGGCTAAATGGTATTTCCCCAGCGTCTAGCACAGCACCTCGCAGAGAGGCAGGGAAACAATTTGCCAGTGCTGTTCCCAAACAGAGAATGATGATTCCAGCTTGAGATTCATCAAGCACTCCATGGTCCCAGCCTGTGCCCATCACTAAAAAGAGAGAGGATACTGAACGTCATTACTCCTCAAGCCGCCAAATGACAGTATTTCCAAGAAGACAAGAAATTGAGCTCTGCTTTTGTTGGATACACTAAAGCTCATCTCTCAGCTGAACTTTGAATTTCATAAAGGAACGGGGAAACAATAAAAATTTTTAAGTGGTAAAAATGTATAGTTAAGATACAGAACAAAAAGAATTTTCTTAATATATATTATAGCATTCATTCAGTGCTCCAACTAGATTTTTTTTCAACGCTGGGTATCAAACCGAGGGCCTCAGGCATAGCAGGCAAGTACTCTACCCTAGAGCTTCAAAATACCAGATCGTGAGCGTTTCATGGAAGAATTTCACCACATCTTTATAAGAACATTCTTACACTATTTAAGTTGTCCCGAGGCATACAAGAAAGAAAGATTTCAAATTGACTTTATGAAGTGGGTTGTTATGTTTTATGTCTAGGTGTCCCCAAGGATCCTCAGGCACTCATAGGTGGAGGAGCTTTTGGAGGTGCGTGAATTAGGAGAGCACTCTGGCTAAATGCGATGTTAGGGGGAGGGGTCTGCTAGGACAGGCAGGTCGCTGGCACGTGACACGGTAGGGTACGTGGTGGGGTCTCCTTCCCACAAAGTTCTCTGCTTCCTGACTGCCATGAACAGCTTTCCTCCATGGCAGGCCTTTGGCTTATGCCACTTTGGCCCTGAAGCCAATGACTGTGGACTGAAACCTCTTTAAAAATGTGGGCCAAAATGTACCCCTCTTCTTTTAAGTTGTGGGTGTTGAGTATTCTGTCCCAGGGACAAGGAAAGTGACTAACACATGAATATAACACTAATAGCAAAACCTAGCAAAAATATACAAAAAAAAAAAAAAAAAACTGTAGATCAAACTGAGCCCACAGCAGATATCCGTAATCCCAGCGCTCTGGGAGGTGGAGGCGGGAGGATCACATGTTCAAGCCCAGTGGGAATGTAGTGAGATCCGCTCTCAAGATAAAAAATGGGCTGAGGATGTAGCTCAGTGTGAAGGCCCTGGATTCAATCCCCAGCACTGCAAAAACAGACAAGTACAAAGCCCTGCAGGTCAGCCCTCCTTATAAAATTCTTAAGTAATAAAATATTAACAAAAGGAATCTAGCTGCTCAATGAAGGAATAACATCTAATCAAGATAGTTCAGTACAAGGAAACCAGTTAATGTCATCTATCTTTATGTTAGATCTAAAGGTAAGGGAGATGGGATCATTGATAAGGGCACTGAAACAACACTTGACAAAATTCACAACCATTTTTTTGGAAGCATTCAATAAAATAGATTCCACAGACACTTCTTAAACATGATTAAAATAAAAACTAAAACAGATATGTATGCATTTTAGCCCCAAATCCAACCATCATTCAGTACAGAAACACTGGGAGTGTTAACATTGAAGTCATCATAAGAAGTTCCACTATCACCACAGCTCATTACACTGCTAGAGGCTTTATGCAAGAAAAAGAAATCTGGGATATGAAAGTTGAAAAGAAGAACATAAAATTGAGATTTGCAAATGATGTGATTGTGTATAATTCTTTTATTTTTTATTTTTATTTTTTATCTTTTTGAGATAGGGTCTCATTGTGCCTTGGGTTCATTTTGTAGCCCAGGTTGGTCTTGAACTTGCAACAATCCTCCTGCCTCAGCCTCACAAGTGCTAGGATTACAGGAGTGTGCCACCATGCCTGGCTCAACACTTCTTAGTTTTCATGATGAAAGTGGTATTTTAGTCTTTTTTTCTCTTGTTATAAGAAAATGCCAGCGGCTGGGTAAAGGACAAAAAGTTTATTTTGGTTCATGGCTGTTGAGGCCGGGAAGGCAGCAATATCTGTTTAGCTTTTGCTGGAATGTTGAAATCCAGAAAGCCAAAAATACTTAACACCACTATTCCCATGATTTAAAAAGGCTATAGAAGAGGGGAAGAAGTCAAATTCTAAGAAAAGCTGGGCATGGTGGCACACACCTGTAATCCCAGCACTCGGGAGGCTGAGGTAGGAGGATCGTCGCAAGTCCAAGACCAGCCTGGGCTACAAAGTGAGCCCAAGGCCAAGCCTGAACTGCACGGCAAGACCCTGTATCAAAAAAACAAAATAAATAAATAAATAAATAAAAGTCTCTGAGGAAGTATTGATCACACAATAAAGCAGTGACAACTGTTTCACTCGTCTGTGTGACATAAGTATTCCCCATTAAATTTCCCATCTTCTGTGCTATGATGCTGTGTTGTTTTAGGTACACAGAAATACATTCTGCATGCACTGATATACAGTACACACCACAAATCTGGTAGGAAAATTGGTGACTGAACAGCAACACAGCTTGGTAACTCTTCTTTCTTTTTTTGGTACTAGGAATCAAACTCACAAACTCGCAGTTGCCATGTAGGCTCTGTGCTGCTGAGCTATATTCCCAGCCCGGTAACTCTCTTCTTATCCATCTGTGGACATAATTATTTTTAAAATAATAACTTTGCTAATGTCCTCAGGTAAATGCAGCTTTAAGTCATTAAAAGCGCCTAGAATTTCGTCAGCTGGAGGCACTGCCAATGCATACAAATGATGAATTTTTAAATTAAAAAATAAATAAATAATTTTTTTCTCGTTGTTATGTTACATGGCCAAATTATTCCAGAATTTGGTTTTCTGACCCATATAGCCTTTTTTTCCCCAGGGGATTATTGCCCAAAATTGATAAAACATGCCTAAACAGAAGCAAGTTTTTCCAAAATGTTCATCTGATATTAGAACGTAAAAGCTGTGTCAGAGAAATATCTGCTTCATTAAAACACAGACGGCCTCCAGGTGCCAGACAGACTGGCAGGTGGAATTCTGGTCAGCTCCTTAGTCTTTGGCAAGACTGCATTTAGTATTTTTATTTTCCTTGGTTGGTGTTTAGAGTGCACAGTGACTATATTCCCCTTGGAGACGTAGCACATGTACTGAACATATCCCAATTCTTTTTTCCTCCCCTCTGCCTTTCTTCCCTGCCTCTCCCAAGACCACAAGTAGGAGCGTGCAGAACACAGGGCAGAAGCCCTACCACCATCCTGGTCCCCGGCGAAGCCATCATTCCAAGAGCACAGCGTGGGGAGAGTGCCAAGCAACAAGTGAAGAGAGTAAACTACGAGAGAGTGCGGGCTCCGAAAGGCAGGGAGAGCACAGGGCCTGACGCACGGGTCCTCCGTGAATGCTTACTGAATCAACGAGGGAATCACGACATCCCAGTGAGAGGGACAACACACGGCACTAATAAGGCAGTTCTGGACTCAAACTACCTGAGTTCAGATACTGCCTCACTCCTTAATACCTGAGGGCCACGGAGCAATTACTTAACCTTTTCAGGATTTAAATTTTTCACGCATAAAACAAACTAATGAGATATTCTATCTTATGCAGAGGTCATAAATTTATTTTTTTTCTGAGCCAGGGTGTTTCTATGTCATTCACGCTGGCCTTGAACTCACTCTATAACCCAGGATGGCCTTGAACTCACAGCAATCCTCCTGCCTCAACCTCCTGAGTGCTGGGACTACAGGTGTGTGCCACCATGCCCAGCTATAGTTGTCATAAATTTAAGTGGCACAATGTACATAAAGAGCCTAAGATAGTTTTGGCAAGAACTTTTTATGAATATTATTTCACATCCTATAAATTTAACTATTATATTATTTTACATTGAGAATGAAATACTAAAGGATACAGAAAAATTGGTAAAATTCTAATGCAAAAGTTCTTGCCAGAACAGTAAGGCAAGAAAAGGAAAATTGGAAGGAGTAAAACTATCTCTGTTTGCAGATGACATGATCTTATTTGTAGAAAAATCTGCCTCCTCCCAAAACTAGGCATACTAAGTGAATTAAGCGAAGTTTCAAGATACCAGAACAAGACACAAAATATACCAGAAATGACCAATCCATAAAGAAAATTAAGAAAAGAATTCTAGCCACAATAGCATCTAAAAGAATAAAAATACCTTAAAAATAAAATTAACCAAAGAAAAAAAAGTAGAATGCTGAAAACTGAAGAACATTACTGTAAGAAATTAAAACACAAATAAATGGAAATGTATCCATGTTCAAAGATTGGAACGCATAACACTGTTAAGATGGCAGCACTTTCCAAAGCAATCGACAGATTCATTGTACTCCAGATGAAAATTCTAACAGCCTTCCATACCAAAATAGAAAAACTGATCCTCAAATTCATATGGAATTACAAAGAGTCCCAAATAGTCAAAACAAAATTGAAAAAGAACAAAGTTGGATGATTTACACTTCCCGATTTCAAAATGTATGCCTGTGTCTCAGGGCTGAGCTGGTACATGACACAGAGCTGCTCCCACAGGCAGGGGGGCCCGACGTTCCCCACACCTCAGCACACACCCTCACTGCCGCCTGTTCACTTAGGTACAGCTTAACCCGCTGGTAGCTGACTGGTTGTATAATTACTGAATCAGTCCCCTCCCCAGGGCAGGAGCATGTCTATTTCATTCAACACTGCACCCTCGGTGCATCTGTACAAGGGGGCGTTGAATAAATATTGGGAGAGAAAATAATTTCTGCCATTGCACACAGAATAACTTTCCAGTCAATTGCTTTGTATCTCGAGTTTACCTTAATACGACAAACGAGATTCGCGGTGAGTCTCTGAGGGCTTAGACACGTACCTATAATCCCAAGCTTAGCAGCAAACATCAGAGACACTCCGATGGGAAAGCCGAGCACGTAGTAACCAATGGCATTCAGGATGGCACCAATCTTTTGCTTGCCGGTACCTCTCAGTACTCCGCCGCAGGTACCCTAGGGAGAGGAAACCCAATAGCAGCACTGCAGCCGCGCCGCTCTCATCACATCAACTCGGTCTAGACAGTGTCCTTCTAATGGCTAGAGGCGACTCAAAGATGGCATGGACCGCCTGGGAGGATTCAAGGAGACGCCACCTCGCCACTTGGCCAGGACACCACTCACAGCATTCGGGCACCAGGGAAAGTTAGAGGAGGTGGAGAACTCAGACTTCCTCCACCTTCAGACGATGCACTCTTAAGTAACCCATCTTCCCCTCAAAGGCTCAGGCTGCTTGAAGCAAGAGGACACTCTTTTCAAAAATGAAGTCACAGACACTCAATTTTAATTTAAAAAGATAGAAACATAAGACATATATTGCTATGCATGAGAGAGTAACATCACTCCAAATACTCACTGCCAGCGCATCAAAGAGATGAAAAGGAGCAAAAATCGGCATCACTTGGCTCACAAGGGAACTAATGTCCCTGTTGAAGGGAAAGAAGGCAGTCAGTGACCTAAAAATCACAAACCAGATAACTCAACCCGAATAGTACATTTGTTTTTGAGAAAGTTAGTGCATAATAAAACTTCACTAAGTCAAATTTTCACTAATTCACTATGTATAGAACTTAGATTAAAGGGGACACGGTTCGGCTACCACTTTAGCAGACAATGCTCAAAGCTCCATTTATGAGTGGATAAAAATAGGGAATAGGACAAAAGAAAAAGTAGCAGGTTTTAGCCAGTGTACAGGGAATCCTCTGTATTCTGTCTTTAACAATGGAGTTGAAAGTCACTGTTCATATAGGAAATATTTGCTTCTCATAGATTCTCTGAACTCTCTTCATGTTTGGAAGGTCTGCAGGGATTAGACACGTACCTATTATCCCAAGCCGGTACTCTGGAGAGGACACAGCGGGGACAGAGGGGACGAAACACATCTTTTAGATCATTAATCTTTTCTTTTACAGTGTCTAATCTGTCGTTAACGTCATCCATATATTTTCATCGTAGACTTTTTTAACTCCAGAAATTCAGTTTGGTTTTGTTTTGCTATCTCTGATGTCTCACTTTAGCATGCTCATGCTTTCTTCATCTACTTTCTTGAGAATATGGTCATAGTTACACAAATTGTTCCAACACCTTGTGTGTAGTAATTGTTTCTTCTATTTCAACTCTGGATCAGTTTCAGTTGATTGGTGCTTCTCTTCATTATTAGTTTTAGGTGTTTGCTTCTTTGTATGCCTGGTAATTTTTAATTGTAGGCTAGACACTGTGAAATTTACTTTGCTGGGGGAACTGCATTTTCTTATATTATTTTAAATACCCCGAGCTTTGATGCAGTTGAGTTCTATGCAGTTCAGTTCCCTGGAAATTGACATTTTTTAGCAGGCAAAACCAGAGCACTGTCCATTTCCAGGGTTAATTTTCCTTCACTACCAAGGCGACACACTTCTGATAACTGTCTACTGTCCCATGTAGTACAAGATTGTTTCCTTCTGGCTGGTAGGAACACAAACCTCTCCCAGCCCTTAAATTTCAGGAATTGCCCTACCTACTCCTTTCAGGCATCTTCCCCTGGTCTCAAGTAGGATCCTCGCACACACGTATTCATGTCTCGGTAGTCAGCTATACATGAAGAGAGACCCTCTGAAGCGCGCGAGCGTTCTCTCCATGAAGAGCTCTCCTCACTGGCACTCTGCCTCGTGAACTCCGGCCACATGGCCTCCCTGAACGCTCAGTTCCATTTCCTCAGCCCAGGGGTACAGAGACTTTGCCAGGACCCCACCTCCCCGGTCTGGAAACGGTCTCCCAGGAAGCTAGGCAATTACTGGGTCTCTTCATCTTATCCTTCTCTCAGAAGTCACTATTCTGTGCTGCCTATTGTTCAGTGACTAAAACCATTTTAAAAAATCTGTTTTTTAAGTCTAGTTTTCTTGTTAAGGTAGAACGGAAAATCCAGTCTCTATTAGCCCCTCTGATTCCCTCCTGACTCCTCAGATTTTGACAGAATATTTAAGCACTGACCTAGGGCCAGTGGGATGAGATGAGACCGGACAGCACAACCTAAAAAGAATAAAACTGAGTTTCTTCCCAAGGGGAACCGGAAGTGCGAATTATTGAAGTTTTCTTTTTCTTAAAAAAGCACTCTACCACTGAGCCACACCCCTGATTATGAAGATTTTTTATTTAAACGACACTTTATTATACCTCAAAACTATGTAAACTTTGTTACAGAAAATACAATAAAATTTAGTTTAAGATTAGATCAGTGAGTTTCGCAGATACTTCCCAGAAAGAACCAGGAGACCATGCTGTCGGGTGCCAGGGACTGTGTGTGGTGCCCCCTGGTGGTGAGGATATGCTTTTTCTATGTCTCTAACCAAAACTACACTTCAGTCTGGTGAGTAAATGTACTGGGTACTAAACGAGCAGGAATGCTTTTCTTGGGCTTTTTTCATTCCAGCCATTTAAATTTAGTGCTGTGCTTCTCACTACTGACTTCACTGCAGGTTTTCTTGCGAGTTTAAATGCTACCTGCCCCTCATAATCAGAAAAATAGAGTGATAAAAGCATCAGACCAAACCAGACACTTTTCTCAATGAGCACATACTTGTCACTGGTGAATATGTAGGAAACCACATCCTTCAAAGC